>LOJH01004064.1:0-12532 GCA_001685095.1 Ellobius talpinus | reverse complement strand
TTTACTCATACAGCGCACGGTAAGCATGTTTACTCATACAGCGCACGGTAATGCATATCTTCAACATGGCAAAGACAGTCTGTGAGGCATTCAGGATTGCCCTGTGTGACGGAGATAAAGCAAGGAATAGAGCAAAGTCTCAGTCATCATGGAGCCAACATTTTAGGGAAGGAAACATAGAGCTGGGCAAATCAGGAAGCAGCGTGTGTTAGGCAGAAATCTAGAAGCATCCCTCATATTACAAAATTATTTGGTCCCTGATTTGGAAATTTAGATCAGATAGGAAGTGGTTTCTTAGAAATCCCTTCAGTCTGAACTGCAGACAGCAAGGGTTACAAGGTCAGAAGAAAAAGATTTCCCAATGGATTTCATTGTCTCTGTTTCATTCCTAGTCATGTGGTAAAGATGCTCACAGAGAAGGGAGCAGAGAGGCTGGAGGAAGGTCCTACTCAAGAGCTGGTCAGGACCCTGGTCAGGACCCGCCAAGGCAAGCTATCTGAAGGAAAGCTCTTCAGCCAGAAGTCCTAGAAACAAGAGCAGCATGGCACAGATGGCCGGCTGGGAAGGCAGTGTGGCCTTCCTAGAGTAGCACCCACCTCCACAGCCATCCACCGCTTGCCTTCCCTGACACCATTTTTCTTCACAAATCCATCAGTAGCTGACACTTTGTAGTGATTTGCTTTTAGAGTCCCTTGTGATTTCATAAACAGACAGTTGTAGGAGCCCACTCCTACAAGGTCAGCTAGGGTTCCTGGGTAGGGGATCCTTGAGGCCAAAGTCAGAAGAAACAGAAGACAGGATAGAACCGGGAGATCTGTCTAGTCATGCTGAAGCAGCCAAACAGCCCCAAGTTTATTTCAGAGTGTGCTTATGTACAAAAACAGAACAAAGCCCAGCACAGATGGTCAGTCAGTATCTAACCTAAGACCATTCCTGTCCTTGAGTGAGCAGCCTCCTCTCCAACATGTGCTTGCTGCTCAGAAACAGCCTTACTTCCTATCTTGATGTTCCTGAGGTTTGTCATCAGCAGTACACTGTCTACTAGATAGTGTTCTTTTCTTACAGGCTAAATCAGAATCTCTCAGAGCCCTCAAGGTGATAGGAAAAAGTAGAGCAGGAAAGCTTGAACTCAAATGACTTCTTTAAGTCAGAAATGACACCAGATGGAAACTGAGTCACACATGGGCTCCCACAGATAGTGTCATAATGATATATTTTAAGAAAATATTAATACAGATTGATTTTCAATAGCTTAGAAAACGATTACCCTAAAGCTACTCTTAACTGCTGTGGCAGTTTGAAAGTAGCTGGCCCCCATAAGCTCATAGGGAGTGGTACCAATAGCAGATGTGGCTTTTTTGGGGTAGTGTGGCCTTGTGGAGGAAGTATGTCAATGTGGGGGTGGGCTTTGAGGTCTCCTTTGCTCAAGCTCAGGGTGACACTCAGTTCACTTTCTGTTGCCTGTGACCAAAGATGTAGAATTGTCATCTCCTTCTCCAGTACCATGTCTGCCTTCACACCGCCATGCCCCACCATGATGAAAATGGATTGAACTGCTGAACTGTAAGCCACCTGATTAAAGGCTTTCCTTTCTAAGAGTTGCTGTGGTCACCGTATTTCTTCACAGCTGCCAAGCTGCCATCTAGGAAACTCTCCCAGGAAGATAAAGGATATTTTCTTTTTTTCTGTCCTCATCTGAGACTGCTAGCACTGGCAGATGGGCAAGTCTCTTCATTTCAGAGAATGCCACATGCCAAATGCCAACAATTGATCACTGTTTTTCCCTGCCATTTAAGCATGTTGATTACGCTACTTCCAATTTCTTATTTCAGAGAACCAAGGTTCCAAGGAACTAAAAATATGTCACTGTTACAGCAGTTCATTTCAAATGACTCTCAAATTGGATTCCAACTATCTGAGAAAAGCTGGCCCAGGACCTATGTGATGCATACTGACATTCTATAGAAAAGCTTGCTGACTGGAACAGAGTGTAACTCCCGTCAGGAGGCTAACAACCATGGCCTTCAATCAGCAGACATGTGTGTTGGTGCCATAGCCTTTGTATGTGGCCTGTTGAGTGCTCGTGATAGAAACTGCTCTGCTGGGGCCGACAGTGACAAACTTCTGGAACCAGCTAAGAAATCAAGAGTAAAACTGTTGACTTTGCTCATGGGCCCTTTCTAGTACTCTGCACCTATGGCTTGGCCGTAAGTGTTTTTATGTTCACAGCATCGTGTGCAAAGATGTCTACTTGCTATTTTGATATGATTTCATTGTTGTTGCTCAATGTAAAAACATAAATTTCACTATTTTTTGACAATTTCATACATTCGTACAAAGTATTTTGATCATATTTGACCTTCTCCACCTAACTCCTCCAAGATTTACTCCTAAACTCTGTCTCCCAGCCTTGTGTCCTCTGTTTTGTATTCATTCACTCATTCCAATCAGTGTTGCCCTAACTCATGAGCGTGGGGCCATCCACTGGAGTATGGTCTAGCTATCAGGGGCCATGTGCTTAAAGAAGTTGACTCACTGTTCTCCAGAAGCCATCAATGGCCAACAGCTGCCCAATAGTTTGATTAGATTCTTTCTTTCTTCTTTCCTTCCTTCCTTCTTTCTTTCTTTCTTTTCTTTCTTTCTTTTTGGTTGTTTCTCTGTAGCTTTGGAGCCTGTCCTGTAACTAGCTCTTGTAGAGCAGGCTGGCCCCAAACTCACAGAGATCTGCTTGCCTCTGCCTCCTGAGTGCTGGGATTAAAGGCATGAGCCACCACAGCCTGGCTTGATCTGATTCTTAATACAAAGCATCCCTGGAAGAAACTGACCCATTTTTTTCCTCATTCATAGCACTTTCTCCATCCTTACTGGTCTTCCCCAAAAGTACACACACTAAAAGCTCAGCCCTCAGTGTGACAATGTTGAGGAGTAGCAGAGTTTTTTATCGACACTGTTGTGTAGTTATCCTGCCCACATCAAAGTATATCCAAGACAGAAGGGGAGAAACTCATTAAGACTCAGAAATTCAATAAAAAATAAAAGGAAGTAAAAATTACAAGTCTTAGGAAGTTTCTGAAACTTACAAGATTCACAAGGCCTTCTTCAAGCTAGCAACTGCTAGAAGAGACTCTGAACAGCTAAGCTGTCTGAAAGTTAAACAGGAAGTTTCAGGGATAGGTACAATGTGTGAGAGTCATCACCCATGCTGGACTTTTCTGTGAGTCATCCATGCCATTGTAACCTCTCACTGATACTCCTAAAAGTACACTCAGTAAACTAACGGGCTCACCAAATGCATTTTGGGTGGAAAATGAAGTTTCTTTGGTATGTCATTGGTGACCTCTGTGGTGAGTAAACAATGCCCCCAATCCCACACCACCACTGCAAAAGCTTAATCTTGAAATCTCAGCCTCCTAAACTATAGGCTAAAAAAGCATCTCTTTACAAACCATTCAGCCTCCAGAACTCTGTTTTAGCAACTAAAAATGGACTAGAAAACTGGAATAGAAAATGCGCTTAACCTGACATCAGCTCCACTGTCAAATTTTACAGACGCATTAGCAAGGCCACAGATTTTCTTAATTTACCTGATTTCTAAGCTATAAAACAGCTCTTTCGGCTTTAAGAGTTGCTATTTTGATAAAGCTATCTCCCCAGCCTCAGATGAGACTGGGCGTGTTCAGAGTGCCATGACTACAGACATATTTCCTCAGTTCCAGAGACTGCCCCTTAACAGAAGAGACCGCTGGCAGGCATGCCTGCTGCTCCCTCTCCATAGCCAGACTCCTCCCTCATAGCTGACCAGTGTTTAATAAACACGTACAGGATAACTGTGCGTCAAGTTGTTACTTGCAATTATCGTATACAACTAACATGAAAACCCGCTCCATGTGAGAAACCTTTAACGCACAAAGGAAATCTAAAGCAGAACAATTGTGTTACATGTCTAAGCTATGCGCAGCTTTTGCTCTTCCTAGCAGCTTATTTATAAGGTCATGCAACATTTTATTTTGGTTGCAAGAAGAAAACTGTTACAAAAGAGAAGTTACTTAAATATAAATTCCTTAGCAAAAACCTGAATAATAAAAAGGTTTTAATTAGTGGCCTTCTGAATGGAACAAATAAATAACACAATGGATACACTAACCCGATCTTTGTAACCTCTATTAAATGCACCAATTGTAATAAGACATGGCTCAAATTATAACAGTTTTTCGAAAATGTTTTCATTTTTCCCAAATAATTGAGTTCTCTGAGCCAAATTAAGTTTCCCTTCTATAGGAAATGGGAGAGGGGGTTTACTTGAAAGGCAAGGAAACCCAAGAGAGCAGATAAAGCCCTGGGGAGGAGAAACTTCTTCATGAAAACAAAACCAACAAAAGAGACCTCCCCTTCCTTGGAAGAACCCATTCCCCACCCAGTCCCTTACCAGCTATTTAACCTCTGTGGACAGGTATTTTAAATGAAATACGTGTTTCTAAAGCTTAAACTAACATCCAAATATAAGAAAAATGCCTAATGTTTCTCTTTCTGGGTCTGGGCTACCTCTCTCGGCTCATTAACCTGCAGATCTCATCATTTCAGGTCTCTTTAACGGAACGACACTAGGTATAGACCAGCCACACCCAGGACAGCTGCATCTCAGGTGCAGTTGACCAGTACAAAATGGGCTCCACTTTTGTTGGTTTGGTTTTGTTTCGTTTGTCTTGGGTTTTTGTTTGTGTGTGTGCTTTTTATTTTATTTTTCATTATTTCATTTTATTATTTTTGTTATGAAGAAAGAGAATTAACATGAAGTTGGGTGAGTAGAAGGGGAGCACCGAAAGAACACCATCTCCCACGAGACCAGGGCAGCTACTACACTACGTGAGCACGCGCAATCCAGTCACCCAGCCAAAATGGCTCTTGGTTCTAGTTCCCGCCAATGCTATCCACCTTACTTTGGGGCTCAGGGACTCAAATGGAGCTAGGCTGGTACAGAGAAGAGAGCAGAAAGTGGAGCAGCCGGTGACAGTAGGGTCCAGCAGGATGAACTGAGCAGTCACTGAGCCTGTATATGGTCATATTAGACTCCTGGAGCATGCATACTTGCTACACACGGGGCACTATGACCCCTGTTTTACATATAAGGGTTGAAATGTGGCACATCTGTCAAGGTCATGCTGTTGCTAAGTTAGAGACCTGGGGTGCCATATTACTATCCTCCAAACTTCTCCAGAGTTCTGCTAACAAAAATTCATGACCCCAAGAACATGTTTTTTCAGTATATGATTTGTGATATATAGGCATATAAGATAGAAACCACTTAGATTCACAGAAAGTCAATTATTTATATAAACAGATAAGAATTATTTCTACATTTTCCCTTTTCAGGTTCATTTTAGTGATATTCTNGGAGTGGGGTAGAGTAGGAGGGGAGGGAGGGAGGCCAGGTGTGGTGCACCCTTTTACCTCAGCTCTCCTGAGGTAGATCTCTGTGAGTTTGAGGTCAGCCTGGTCTACATAGTAAGTCCCAGGGAAGCCAGGACTATGTAAAGACCCTGCCTCAAAAAACAAACAAGAAATAATAAATACATAAAAAGAAAGAAAGCTAACTAGTTCTATGAGGTGTACAGACCTGTTATCAAAACCCTCTTTTTATTGCTAAGTGCGCTTTGTTCAAAATGATGAAGTCATTTAAAAGTGTTAAACAGGAATGAATAGCTAGTAAGGGACTCAAGACACAGACACACACACAGACACACACAGAGACACACACACAGACACACAGACAGACAGACACACCTCTCAGTTCCCAATATCTGTTGACTTCTGTCATCTACAGAAAGGAAAAGAGACCTGAGGCAATGACTCAAACACATCAAAAGTCTGGTAGCTGCTTCTGAGTGAGAAAGAGCTGCTGTCTTTTCGGAATGGGCACTCTGACGGATGGTCTTGCGATCTGCTTGTATCATGGCATCCGGCTGGACTTGGCCAAGGCAGTCAAGCACTAAATTAACAGAGCCGTCACTGCAAAGGTTCAAGGGCTCTGAACAGGGGATGCCTACCTAACTCTGAAGAACAGATTCCCAGATTCCCACACCTCTTTGTCTCTCACATCAACAGGCTCAAGCCATGTGCTCTCAACTCTCAACTCTCTCTCTCTCTCTCTCTCTCTCTCTCTCTCCCTCTCTCTCTCTCTCTCCTCTCTTCTTCCTGCCTGTTGACTTTTATATTAGAAATAAGAGTCCTAGAAACCACGGCAATCTTAGGCACAGATTTCCCAGTGTTGTGATAATGAAGAACACTTCAGTATTCAATAATCTGCCATCCAACAGGTCTTGTTTGAAATCAGTGTCATTCTACCAAATACCTAGATAGGAAAATGATGTGGGGTAATCATTGAAAGCACAGTAAATGATCTACAAGAACAGATGGAAATACTTAAATAGTTTTCTCACAAATATCTGTAGTTTTTTAAACATATTTTTGAAACTAGGTCAGTAGATTTCATGTTTAAATGCAAAAGATCAAAATCATCAAAAAAGAAACCAACTGTGAGAATTCTAGCTGAATATGAAGCTATATTTTAAGTTTGACCTATTATATTGAGGTTTGTAGGTCTTAAATTCTATTTCAACATTAATTGTAATTTTTTTTAAAAAAATCAGAACACTTACAAAGAAGTCTATAAAACACTAAGCATCTGAAACTAGCACAGAAGAACTGAATCTGAGCGTCTAGTCACCAGGAAGAGTTGTAGTTCGGGAAACAGTATATGTACATTGTAAGACCTTGAGACAAATTAGCTGTGTGAGCAGATGTCAGACCACGGAGTCCTCTAGACTCCAGCTCTCACATCTGTGGAGGAAAGTGCTCCAGCCTGGGTGAGCATTCAGACACTGTCAAGCACTGCAGAGGAGAGAGAGGTGGCAGTGACTGCTGAGCAAAGTGAGAAAACCTGAGGAGACCTGCTTGCAGAGAAGGGAGAGAAATATACTTTCCTCTCAAAACAGCAAAGTAGCAAAAGAAAAGAAGAAGAAAGCAGGTACATTGCATAAGACAAAATGGCTTATAGTTAAGAAACCTACTTCTGGAATGATGATATTTTATCGGACGATTTAGCTGAACTTCACAAAATGAGACTGAAAATCACATTGAACCACAGTCTACTTTGAATGCCCTCCTAAAATCCCTTCCTGTGTGTCACCTAAGTTCTGATGAATTATAACAACATAAAATGTTGTAAATGGCACAGCAGATGCCATCTTCAGTTGCTGAGGAGATTTTCCACACACAGCTCCCCAAGGGCAGGGCAGGCAGGGGGTTCAACTCCACCCTGAAGGTTGTAGATCAAGCATAACCACCGAGAACACATAGAGCTTCTTGGTACCCACATACAACAGGAACATACTCAACCAAAAACTGCAAGCTGTTCTTCTCATTCTGTGACTTTTATACACCTCAACACCAATGTGGGATCAAAGAGAGGAACAGAAGAGAGTGTCACATAGGACCTGGCCCTCTCCATGCCATGCTGATCTTGTGGTATATATGGGATTTGCTTGCTTTATGAATGTAATTTAGTTGAAATAGAATTACACTTCTTTCTCCCCTCCCTTTCTTCCCTACAGCACCTCCCACCTGCCCTTCTGCAAACCCTTTCATGCCCCCTTCCAGCCTCAAGTTGGTAGTTTCTTTTCCTTTTATTATTATTGTTAAATGCACATATATATATGTACATGATAATATAAATAAGTATAGCCTGCTGAGGGCACTTTTGTTGTCCGTGTGTATACGCACATGGAAGCCTCTCTAAAGGAAACCAGATGCTGGAACACAGCAAACCTTAATACAAGAAAACCGAAACAATCCCATGTGTTCCACCTGACCATTACGCAATAAAACTTAAAATCAACAGGAATAACTCTTCAGTAAGTGTTCATAAGTGTATAGACTCATGAAGATTAAACAACTCATTACTGAATGAAGTAATGGATCGGTTGAAGAAGGAATCAAGAATGAAATCAACATATTCATAAAACTAAATGAAAACTACACAACAAAACTTCTGGGACACATTAAAAAGCCATTATGAAAAGGGAATTAACAGCTCTAAGTGCCTATATTAAAAGATCAGAAAAAAACACAAATAAGTGACTTAATTAAGCAACTCAAAAATTTGGAAAAACAAGAACAAACCAAATTGAAACCTATCTGGTAACAAGAAACAATAAAAACCAAAGCAGATATTAATGAAATAGAAATAAAACAATACAAAGAATCAATGAATCTAAGAGCTGTTTCTTTGAGAAGATAAGAATGACAAACCCTTGACCCAATTAACCCAAAGAATGAACAAAAGGACCAAAATTAGCAATATCATAAATGAGCAGAAAAACTTATAACAGACACCAAAGAAATACAAAGCACTATATAGCCTTACATTGGAAAATCTAAAAGAAATGAATATATATCATCTTGATTCATCTAAACTACTAAGTAAATGAAGAGCTCAACAACTTAATCAGATCAACAACAAAGAAGACTAAGAAAGGGGTTGGGGGAGCCTTCCAACTAAAAAAGTCCATGCCCTGATGAATTCATAGCAGAAATTTACCAGACTTTCAAAGAAGATCTACAACTGATCTTTCTCAAACTATTAAAAAAAGAAAAAAGGAGCACCCTCAAACTCCTACAAAGCCCACATCACTCTACCACCACAACCATGTAAGGACACAACAACAAAATGAAAACCACCCATGGATATTCCCAATGCAAGCATCCTAAGAGAATACTAGCAAACCAAAGACAAGCATATATCAAGAAGATCAGACACCATGATCAAGTTGGGTTTATTCAGAAATGCAGGCTTGGTTCAACATACAGAAGCCAACAGACATAATAAATAATAATAAATGAACTTAAAGAAAAAAAACAGATGCCATAAAGACCTTTGACAAAATCTAACATACCTTCATGATCAAAGTTTTAGAGGGAATAGGACCAGAGGAAGCATCCATCAGCATAATAAAAGCTATATATGACAAACCCACAGCCAATACTATCATAACTAGGAAAACTCAAAACAATTCCATTAAAATCAGGGTTGAGACAGAACTGCCTACTATCCCTACTTCATTTCAATACAGTGCTGAAAACACTACCCAGAGTTATAGGCAAAAGAAGGAATAGGAAAAGAAGAAGTCAACTACCCTTATTTTTAAATTATATGATAGAATGAGATCCTGAAAGTTCTAACAGAAAACTTCTAAGAACAATCAACAATCTCAGCACAGTGGCAGGGTTCAAAATTGATTTATGAAAACCAGTGACCTCTTTATACACCAACAACAAACAGACTGAGAAAGAGATCATGATACACGTCCACTTACAATAGCATCAAAGACATGAAAATATCATGGACAAACATAAATAAGGAGGTGAAAACCCCTACCATTAACCTTCAAATCTCTGAAGAGAGAGATTGAGATAGATACTAGAAAATGGAAAGATAGCCCATGCTGATGGATTGATAGAAATAATAATACTGTGAAAATGACCTTCCTACCAAAATCAATTTACAGATTTAATGCAATCCCAAACAAAATATCCAAAGAGTTCTTTATAAAGATAAGAAAACTCATTGAGAACTTCACATGGAAGCAGAAAACACGCACGATAACCAAAGCAATCCTGAGCAAAAAAAGAATCATACTAAAAAGATTGGTATTTTAGGCTTCAAGATGTATTGTAGAGCTACAGTAATACAAATGATATGACACTGGCACAAAAACAGACATATAGACCAGGAGAATGGATGGATAAGCCAGACATGAGTATAGCTGACATTTAAAAAAAGAGAGAGATGGGAAAAAAGACATCATCTTCAACAAATGATGTTAGAAAAACTGAATGTCTAAATGCAAAAGAATGATATTAGACCCATAACTATCTCCTTCCATAAAAATTACATCCATGGGCATCAAAGACACAATCTGAAACCTGAGACAGTAAAATTGCTAGAAGAAAACACAGGCAGGACTTACAAGATACTAGAGCAGAAAAAGACTTCTGAACAAGAAAGACGCCATTTTCTAAGAAATTGAGGCTAATAATTGGTAACTGGGACCTCAAAAACAAAAACAAAACAAAACAGAACAAAAGGCTTCTCTGCAACTAGGGAAACCATCAACTGAGTGAATAACCCACACAATGGAAGAATCTTTGTCAGCTAGCTATACTATAGACCTGACACAGGATCAATATCTAGAATATACAAAAAAAACAGTGTCAAGGAAACATACAACCCAAATTTAAAAAGCAGCTAGGGATCTAAACAGAAATCTTAAAGGTGAAATAGGAATGGGTAAGAAATACCTCAAAAAGTGTCCGTCATTCTTACCAGTTGGGGAAATGCAAACTAAAACAACTTTGAGATTTCATCACGCCTCAGTCAGAATGGTCAAGATCAAAATGACTCACAACAAGGCTGGGAAGCCAGAAGCCTCATTCACTGTTGGTGGGAAGGCGAATCGGTGCAGCCACTCTGGAGACCAGTGGGAAGAACCCACAAAGCTAAACATAAGTGTACCATGGCCCAGCTCTACCACTCCTTGGTGCACGCCCAAAGGACTCGACATCACAGACCACAGACATCGGTCGGTTCAGTCGTCTTCATTGCCGCCCTGTTCACACAGCCTGAAAACGGGAACACCCGAGTATGCTGCAGTGACGCGCAGACCNTTTACTTCTGATTCACTTCAGACCTTTTCTAAAAGGTGGTTGGTTACTGGGACTCAAACTCAGGTCTGCAGAGCAAGCACTTCACTGAATGAGCCATTCCCCTGCCTCAGATACATGCTTGTCTCCTGATCTGTCTTTAGTTACTGGGGGAACTGTTGCTATGTGACCTCCTTCCCTTTGATAAGATGTAAGAATCTACTGAAATACAAAGAGAATTCTTTGGTGTGCAGAAATATACCTGAAAATTTAAAATAGTTACTTACAGCTGTAGCATAATTTAAAAAAACTGATATATTTCAACAAGAAAAGAACTCAGCAAAGATCCAATGCCAGGCAAGAGAGTTGTGTGTGGCTATTTGCCAGCACGCTAATTAGAAACTCGGACAGCAGAGTTTTACTAGTCACCCACCATTCAATCTGAACAGCATGTTTTGCTTCTTCATTGTACAGTGGGATGGACAGAGACCATTAGAGTGAGGAGTTCCCCGGATGCTCATCCCAGCACTTTGCCTTTTACAGATCGAGATACTGAAAACTCGAGAGTCAAATATTTGTTCCAGAGTTACCCTGCAAAGCAGGACAATAAAAGCATCCTTTTGTTTTCAAAGGGGAAATCAGATTATAAATTTGAAAATAAAGACCCTACTAATTAGGCAGCAGTATCACAGTGAAAAGCTGTTCTTAGTGAACCGTGTAAATAAAATTTTCTTGTAATGAACACAATCCTCACAGATGAATACTGTGAAAATATTCATGCATTTGTGGTTTTGCCATATTCCAAAATTACCCAAGTAAATAATCTCTAAAATCTCTTTCCCAAATGCCTAGGTGATTCAAACAGGTATTTTTTTTTTTAAAATTAAAGGCAAAATTCTCTAGAGTAAAAGTGATATAGAAATATGTGGTCAAATCTAACAAAAAATGCAAGTAATGGAAAACTGGGGCTAAGAAGTGAGCAGGAAAGAAGTCCCACCTGTTGTTTGAGTAACAAATGCCTACACTTTGGGGACCCATATTTGACTCTGGCAGATGGACTTGCCACCTACGGAGCTACACAGAAGACAGTGCATCTACTATCAGGAGCACCACGGACTAAGACCTAGCATCACACCCTTCAACTGGAACTTCTTTTAACACCAAGACGCTGAGAGAGACTAAAGATTACAAGTAGTGGAATTGGGAAAGAGACGTCAAAACCAAAGAAGGAAATAGCCTGAGAATAGGGGCATGATGAACACACAAAACAGCGTAATTCCCAAGTCACAGGTCTAAGCCTTCAGAACTTCCAGAACTACATAATTACTTCAGCACTACCCAAAGAAAGCCAGGAAACCTAGATCGTGAGATTACGACGCAATAAGGTAATGGATGAGTTCCGTACATCCCATTAAAAGCCCATTAAGTGAGCAGCTGTTCCTCCATTCGCAATTAAGGAAACTGTCATTACAGTGAGCTGCTCAAAATAAATTTACCTGATGAGCAGGTAAAAGTGATAATGGATCTAGACGTTGCTCCTGCCTCAACAGGTATCTGGTCAATTCACATTTATCTAATATGATAGATCACACATTAGTATGCATGCTAAAGATGTTGTGTAGAAACAGCTGAGTGGGGAAGATAATTAACATGGAGTTTATCCCTAAATCAAAATATAGGCCAACATTCATATGTACCAAGCATTGTCCTGACACTGGGGATACAGCAATGTATAACAACTCTGAAGTCCCTGCCCCACAAAGGGAGGACAGGAACACAAACAAACCAGTGAGTAGACCATGGGGAATCCCGGTAAACTAAACAGAGAATTCTC
>LOJH01004063.1:68548-85100 GCA_001685095.1 Ellobius talpinus | reverse complement strand
GAGAGAGAGAGAGAGAGAGAGAGAGAATGAGAATGAGAATGAGAATGAGAATAGGAAAGAAAACAAGTACCGGTTGTAGTAGTTCAGTTATAGAGCCTGCCTAGCTGTCCAGGGGATGCATTTGTTCCTCAGTGCTGTTGGGATGGAAACACAGAGGGGAATAAGCAAATACTGTGTTTTTACTTGAGAGATCCTTCAGTTGAATGGTATTTCAGATTTTTCATAAGGTATTAAGAATGTTTCTTGTGACATACTATGATCTGTTAGTGAGTTCCTGTGTGTTTAGAGAAAAAGTAGCTGGTTGTGGTAATGCATGCCTGTAATCCTAGCAGTGGGGAGACTGGGACAGGAGGATTACCAAAAGTTTGAGGCCACTCTGGGGTACATAGTTCAGGGTAGCCTAGGTTACAGAGTGAGACCTTGTCTCAAAAAGGCAAAGTTTTTGTTATAGCTGGAAAAACTGTCAACATTAAGTTCTTTGTGTGTTGATGTTTTGCAGTTTGTTACCACAGAGACATTTTAACAGTTGAAATTTTTAAATTTTGTAACAATCATTAATGACCAAACTTACATTAGAGAAAGCCTCTATAGATAAGGTGTATTAAGGTTCTGTCTTTCCTCCAGTGCTGTGACTATAATTAGTGTAAGAATTAATTGTGTAATGATTGTTTTCAAGGCTATGAAAATGAGCCGGAGATCAGCTGATGCCAGCCAGAGAAGTTTGGCATACAATCGCATAGTTGATGCCCTAACTGAATTCAGGTACTTTACTCCTCACTTTGCTACAATATAGAGCTGTTTTATAGTATACATAATGTAATTTATCTTACATAGAAAGATAGTTTAACTTGTTTAAATAAGACTTAATTTTTTAAATTTCTTTTTTTGTTGTTGTCATTGTGTTTTGTTTTTTTCTTTGTTTTTCAGAAAGGGTCTTACTGTGTTGCCAAGGCTAACTTGGCACTTGTGATCCTCTTGCCTTAGTCTCCAGAATTCTGGAAATGCAACTCTTTAAATTTCTTTTGTCTCATGACTATATGAGAGTGTCATCAGTAAGGCAGTTATGTTATTAAATTATGTTTGGGAGTTGTTGGGTATAGTTTTAGTATTATACCATTTGAGACACAAATATGAGAAGAATTCCTTGTTCGAGCAGATGTATGGTTTATTTTCTCAGGATAGGTATAGGGTTAGCTTTTTCAAGTGAAACCTTTCTAGCCTTGTTAAGACGTGCATATTTTTAGGCATAGTAAAGTAACTATAAGAATGAGTTCATCAGGACTGGAGAGATGGCTCAGCAGTTAAGAGCACTGACTGTTCTTCCAGAGAACCTGGGTTCAATTCCTAGCACCCACATGTCAGCTTACAACTGTCTGTGACTCTAGTTCCAGGGGATCTGATACCTTCATACCAATGCACATGAAATAAATTTAAATATATTTAAAAAAAAGGAGTGAGTTCATCATAACTAAATTTTAACATGTGTATCTGGGAGTGTCTTAGGATGTGTGGCTGTGAAGAGACATCATGACCACGGCCACTCTTATAAAGTAAAACATTTAATTGGGCAGCTTACAGTTTCAGATGTTTAGTCTGAGAGCATGGTGGTATGCATGCAGACATGGTGCTGGCAACAGGAAGTAAACTGACATGCTGGGTGTAGCTTTAGCAAATATAAGACCTCAAGACCCACCTTCACAGTGACATACTTCCTTCAACAAGACCACATCTACTCCAAGAAAGCCACACCTCCTAATAGTGCCACTTCCTTTTAGGGGCCATTTTCTTACAAACCACCACAGGGGTCTTGAGAGATGATGGACGACTCATCAGTTAAGCACACATACTGCTCTTTCAGGAGGACCCATGTTTGGTTCTCAGCACACACACAGTAGCTCACAACAACCATCTATACCTCCAGTTCCAATGAATATGATGCCCTCTTTTGGCCTCAGCAGATACCAGGCACACATGTGGTACAAGTGCATTCAGTCAGCAAGCACTCATTCATATGAAATATAAATTAAAATTTATATTTTTATTACTAATTTGTGTTATATTAATTTTTATAGAATTCTTAATCTATAAAATTCTTGTTACAAAAGTTTTATTTTTACCTTATTTAAAATACCTTTAACTTCTCGTTGTTGTTTGGGGATTTTTGAGACAGAATGGCCTGGGACTTACTTTCAGGCCAGGCTGACCCCATACCAAGCTAAAGCAGTACTCTTGCCTCTGCCTAGCAAGGGCCAAAATTACATATATGTGCTACCAGGCTCAACAAAATGTCTTTAGTTCTTAATCATTTTTATGTTCTTTGCAGTGATGATTTTTTTATGTTCTCCCAAGAACTTTCCAAAGTGGCATGTCTGCTATTTTCTGTATTGTGCATTGACTTCATATTTGTTAGTACATTGTGTTAGTATTGGTTAAAGAGTTAATAAAACTTGTGTGTGGGCTAGTGAGATAACTCAGCAGGTAAAAACTCTTGCTGTTTATGCCTAATGACCTGAGTTTGAGCACTTGAACCTACATGAAAAGATCAGATGTGGCACACATCTGTCATCCCAGTACCTCTACTACAAGATAGAAGCTAGAGAAAGGGTGATTGACTGGAAGCTAATGAACTAGCTAGCCTGGATTATGCAATATAGTAAAAACAAGAGAGACCCTGTGTCACCAGGGTAGAAAGCCAGAACCGACTCACCAAAGTTGTCTTCTGACCTCCATGCATCTGTCTCTTCCCTCTCCCTTTCTCTTTCTTTTTCAATAATGATAAAGTTTTTGCTAAATGAAAAGCTGTATGAGCAAAAGAATTATTTTCCCTTTTAGATTCTAAGTGCTAAAGAAATTTACTGAGAAAGGTAATAGAATTTTTGGAGAGTTTAAAGAACTTTTTAGGGCTGTGCTACTGAATACAGTTTGTGCCCAAAGTCACTTGAGTCTATTTAATGCAACCTAATTCAGTTCCTCAGTCTTGGAACTCATGTTCCAATTGTTGTGTTACTGCATAGACATTGCTTATGTTGTGCATTTCTATCAAGAATCGAAGATGTGCTTGAGAATGCTCGTGTAGAGGATGGAAAGGAGGACATGGTGGTTCTGTTGTCAGATTTACTTGTTTCTAAAGCTTCTAAAACTCAGCTTTTACAGAGCTGGTTAGTATAATGAATATACATACAGATTTGGTTGAATAGATGCTTACATAAAAGGAAAAGAATTGACAAATATGCCTTGAAGGCTTTATGATAGAGTATGTCACAGGACAGCTAGGAGCACACTATAGTGATTGTACAGTAGTCTTTCCTGGCGTTGATCTAAGGAAAAACTGCAGAAAGTAGAGAGACATAAAATAGACCATATGTGTTTGGTGTTCTCATCCTCCTGAAGCTTACTAACTGCTAGCCCGGTAACCCATAGTAGTGTTTAGGTAGATGGTTAGCAGTTTTCTTTTGTATGTGCTGATAATTTGCAGTTGATTAAGTAGAATGTATAATTTAGAACTGTAGGGTAGAAAGGGGCTCTAGAGAATACCTAGAACTCTCCTTTGGTCTTACAGATGGAAGAAACTGTGACCAAAGTAGGAAAATAATGTGCTATAAGGGCAGTATTAGTGGGGGAAGGGCCAGCACCAGGGTCTGAGCCAGCATATTTCACCTTTACCTACAGAATATACTTCGCATGCTAATAGCTGATGGCAAAGAAGGAAAAGTGAGGCTCATTGACATTTTTTTTCTTTCCTCAGAAGCTCTAATAATCTAGGTGTGAATAGTCAGCTGGCAGTAAGCCTTTAAGAGTATTTGGAGAACCATAATTTTTACAGTGTGTCTTCTTCTTTTTAGAACAACAATTTGTAATCTTTACACAATGCCAAGAATTGGAGAACCTGTCTGGCTTACAATGATGTCAGGGACTCCAGAAAAAAACCAGCTTTGCCATCGTTTCATGAAGGAATTCACTTTTCTAATGGAAAATGCCTCCAAAAATCAGTATGGCTTGCTTTATTTAGTTACACATGTTATTTTGCTATTACTGTATTACTTTGAAAGCAAATTTAATTATGAAATTGGGATAACTCTTTGTGTTTATAATTATTTCTTTAAAAATGTTTATGTGTTTTGCCTATATGTATGTTTTTGTGAGGGTGTTGGATCCTGGAGTTACATACAGTTGTGAGCTGCCATGTGGGTGCTGGGAATTAAACCGGGTCCTCTGGAAGAGCAGCCAGTAGTGCTCCTAGCTGCTGAGCCATCTCTCCAACCTCTACAATTATTTATTATTAATAGTCAAACTATTCTAAGATGATTCAGTGATGGGATATGGAAGAGCATCACAACACTGTATGAACATATGTAATAAAATTGTCTTTATGCTTAGTTAAAATTCCTAACATGTTACAGAATCCCCTGAGGATTCTAAACTTTTTGTGTGTGTGTGAATTGTATTCATTCATGATAGTTTTGTTTATAAAAAGTTTTTAAAATGTAAGGAAATATTCAAGCTACAGAGAAATCCTGTCTTAAAAAAACTCAAAAAAAAGTAAGGAAATATTCAGATTCCAGTGTTAGAATTTTATTTTCCTCAGAGTGACAAGGAAACTTCCCTCAAGCACTGATGGAAAGTAGAGAGCAGCTGTATGCAGTGAGCACTCGCTGAGTCAGAGTGCTTGAGGACTTGCTGTTGGATTTTCAGTATTTTATCTGAGTTTTCTTCTTACTGTTCATCAAGCCTTTAGGATCCACATAGTGATTCAGATGTTTTAATCCTCTTTAATGATGAAGGTTACTTACTATTTTTTCCTACTCAGTAAATTACTGATATGGAAATTTGAAAATTAAGGACCTGTTTATTAATTCCTTAGTGAACTAGGCAGATTAAATACTGAAAAGGAGTCATAGTTTAAGTAAAAGGCCTTTTTTTGTTTTGTAATTATAATCTGAAATTTTTCCTTGTTAATGTTTTAGTATTAAATGTTAAATTCCTCTTCAAGGAAACATTTATGAGCTTTTACCCCCCTCCACCCTGGTGGGTGTACTTGTCTTTTCTTCTTCCCTCTTTTTTATAAATGTCATTCAGTCACTTTAGAATACGCGCCCTCATTGTTATACAAAGCATTTTATTTATTTAAAATTTCATGAGTGTGGATTGGAATATAATAGGATACATTTTGTTTTCAGATTTTTGCCAGCTCTCATTACTGCAGTTTTGACCAATCATCTTGCTTGGGTTCCAACAGTCATGCCAAATGGACAGCCACCTATAAAAATATTTTTAGAAAAACATTCCTCTCAGAGCGTGGGCATGTTGGCAAAAACTCATCCATATAACCCTCTTTGGGCACAACTTGGTATGTAGTCTGAACATTGTCTATTGTGTATAAACTTAAGACTTACTTTTAAGCAAAAACTAGCTAAATATAGTGTTTTCTTTTATCAGTTTTATTCTAAAGAGTCTCTCTGATACTTCCCCTTTCATGTCTGCTAAATTGCCCTATTGTCTTATACCTGCACCCATTCCTTCCAGCTAAAGAACTGTGGGTAGAGTGAAAGGTACACACTAATTGCTCTTTAACTATTATTAACTATGGGTATGAAGTCAATTCAAATAATGTTACTACTTTTTGAGTGCATAGTTGTATCTAAGGCTCTGTGAAAAGAACATAAAGGAATGTAAAGATAGATGAATAGTTTTCTCATAGTCTCAAGAGGCTAACAGTCAAATACCATAGGCAGCATGTATTTTCACAGTAATGGTAATACAATTAATAAATATAAGTGAAAGTTGAATGGTAGTTTAGGAAGGGGAGTTTGATCTTTGCACAGTTGAGAAACATTGTACTGGAAGAGATAAAGACTGAGTACAGTGTACAATTAGGGACTCTGAACATCAAAGTATAAAACTATTGTTACTGGAGCTTAAGTAAGGGCTTTTAGAGAACAATCATACAAAGGGTAACTTTAAGAAGATGAAGCTAGGGGACTCAGGTGGGAGCTGCCATGACAGACTCAAAGGCCAAAGCAGTTTCAGTTCATGGGATATTTAGTGAAAATTTGGAGGATTATTTTAGAATGGTGATTTTGTTATATTTGAGCTAGTTTATTAGCCAGAGGAGAACATTTACTACAATCCTGTCTACAACATAGATTTCCTTAAGATTCATGTTTGTTCTTTTAAAAAGTATGCCTGTTTTTTTATAACATTAAAGTAGAGGTTTTTAAGTGTGTATATTGAAAACTTGTAAAAGGGATTGATATTGATGTTTTATATTCATTTTTGAATTCTTGTTTTGCTCTTGGGTTTGAAGTTTGATTTGAGCCATAGTACAAATACAATGATATGACTCTTCCTGCTTCAAGCCACCACTGTCCCTCTCCTTTCATGCCTGCAGCAACATTATGCTTTCTCCTGTCTGCATTTGACTATAGCCTCCTTTATAATAGTCTTCAGCCAATAAAGCTCCTTTGTGTGGCAGCTGATGTAGAGAATATTCTTAATAAGCTTGACTTTGAGAACTAATTCTTTGAGGCTCCAAAACTACAGCAGCTGTTTAAGAGCACAGCTAGAAAAGCCTCTCTTTTCACCTTTCTCCCTGGTTAAAATCACTCATTTTACCCTGCTTTCTTGAATAGTCAGTCATCTTTTAAAGAGGTTAAAAGTAAAATCTGAACTTGTATGAGAAGGCTTATCATAATTGAAAGTCTGCATGTTTATTAACTGGTCTTTTTATTGCAGGAGATTTATATGGCGCTATTGGGTCTCCTGTACGTTTAGCAAGAACTGTAGTAGTTGGCAAACGACAAGACCTGGTCCAGAGGCTGCTTTATTTTCTTACTTATTTCATAAGATGCTCTGAACTTCAAGAAACCCATCTTTTAGAAAATGGAGAAGATGAAGCCATTGTTATGCCAGGCACGGTGATTACTACCACTTTAGAAAAAGGGGAAATAGAGGAGTCAGAGTATGTGCTGATCACAATGCACAGAAACAAAAGCAGCTTGCTCTTTAAGGAGTCAGAAGAGACAAGAACTCCTAGCTGTAACTGTAAATATTGCAGTCATCCACTCCTTGGGCAAAATACAGAGAATGTGTCACAACCAGAGAGAGAAGATATTCAAGACAACTCTAAGGAATTGCTGGGAATTACCGATGAATGCCGAAAGATTTCTCCTCCTGATTGCCAAGAAGAAAATGTTGTTGATATTAAACAGTACAGAGATAAATTAAGAACTTGCCTTGACAACAAATTAGAAACAGTTGTTTGTACAGGATCTGCTCTAGCAGACAAATGTGTGTTGCCAGAGACAGGCTTGGAGCCAACAGAAGAATCCTGGCAGAATAAGGAATTGCTGGCTTCAGATAATCACACAGGCACAGTGATGAGATCCACAGGGATAGTTGTGGAAAAGAAACCTCCAGATAAGACTGTGCCTAGTGCATTTTCCTGTGAGGTAACTCAGACAAAGGTTACTTTCTTGATTGGAGATTCTATGTCACCTGATTCAGATACTGAACTTCGGAGTCAGGCTGTGGTGGATCAGATTAATAGACATCACAGCAAACCACTGAAGGAAGACAGAGGGGTGACTGATAAGCATCAACAGAGTAAAATAACTAAGGACCAATCTGGAGAGTCTGGCACACTGAACATGGTTTCTGGAGAATCCTGTGAGCTTCCTTGTTGGAATCATTCAGACCCAGAAAGCATGAGCTTGTTTGATGAATATTTTAATGATGATTCAATTGAAACTAGGACTATTGATGATGTTCCTGTTAAAACAAGTACAGATAGTAAAGAGTATTGCTGTATGTTAGAGTTCCCAAAAAGACTATATACAAAAAATAACAAACAAAAAAGTGAATTTTGTAAATGTATAGAAACAGTTCACCAAGATTCGTGTAATGCCTGCTATCCTCAGCAGGACCAAAGAGACACCCTCTCTATTCTTGTCCCCCATGGGGATAAAGAGAATTCAGAGAAAAAAAATGCTGTAGGAACTGAGTGGGACATTCCAAGAAATGAAAGTTCAGATAGTGCCCTTGGAGATAGTGAGAGTGAAGACACAGGTCCTGATATAAGGAGACAAATTGGCAGTTACTGTGGAGGGGAGCAAGAAGACTGGACAGAAGAAGATGAAATACCTTTTCCTGGGTAGGTAGAAAGTTTCCATCTGAAACAACCCCTATTGAAGTATGTGCTTTCTTTTTGTTTAGCCAGTCTCTAGAGATTGACAGTAACTAACTTTAAAAAGAGGTTAGGACTCCAAGATGGTTATGCAGTAAAAAGCATCTGCCATATGGGCCTGATGATCCCTTGAACTGGAGTGAGTTTGATCCCAGAACCCAAGAGTGGAAAGAGAGAACTGATTCCCAAGGGCCTTTCACTGACTTCATGCACATACATCCAAAATAATGATTATTAAAATGATTTTTAACGTCATTATGCTGGTCAAATTCTTTTACTAATAGGGAGAATTAAAGACTATTCCTCACGTTCTTTAGTGAAGACAACAGAGAAACATTAAAAATACAAGTGAGATGTAGGAAATTGGTTTCTGCTTAGTTTGCAAACCATTTTGGAGTGAGTTATGCATGTATATATCCCACAGTGGATCTATGACAAGCCTGGCACTTAGGGAGAATACTTGAGGACAAAGTGGGAATATGTATTTGAGATCAAGTATGCAAGGAGAATATCCCTGCTTTGGAACATTACAGACGAAGATTTTTTAGCTGCTTTGATTTTCATAATCTGATTGTGTTAAAAATGTGTTACAAATATTTATAAAGGATAGCCTCCTAAAAAGTCTGTTATGAAAGACTCTTGTTGTTCTTTAGACCTCCTCCAGGAGAGAAACAGTATTTTGTGGTCTGCTTTAGTGTTTAGGTCAGTTTTTATATAAGGCTGATTTTACTCTGTATATAGTTCATAAAAAGCAAGGGTACTGGAAAGACAGACTTGTCAAGTTCATAACCGTCTCCACCCCATCTTCTGCCACCGATATAAAATGTTTGTTACTTAACTAGATTTCCCTCCTTGATCATCTTTCTTTCAGGTCAAAATTAGTTGAAGTGAGTGCTGTTCAGCCCAACATTGCCAACTTTGGAAGATCCTTGCTGGGAGGCTACTGCTCATCTTACGTTCCTGATTTTGTTCTTCAAGGAATTGGAAGTGATGAGAAGCTCCGTCAGTGCCTGTATTCAGATTTATCTCATGCTGTGCAGGTGAGATACCTTCACAGCTTCTGAATATATTTAAAGCAAACTCTTTTTTCTCTATTACAACCCAGAATTCCTTGTATTTTAGTGACATAGTCACTGTTCTCTGAATCTATCACCTCATATATAGCATATATGACAATGAATTTATCACTGTGAAGAAGACAAGAATTGAATTCTAGGGATCTACCAAATGGAAATTTGAAACATAGAAAATATTTTACTCATAGCATCAAAAATTGAGATATCCAAAAGATTAGTTTTCTTCTGTTATTGTTGTTGTTGTTTGGTTCTGCTTTTTTGTCTTTCAAGAAAGGGTTTCTCTGTGTAGCTCTGGCTGTCCTGGAATTCACTCTTTAGGCTAACCTCAAACTCAGAGATCCACCTGCCTCTGCCTCCTGAGCTCTTGAATTAAAGGTGTATTTCTTAATTTCCTTGTCAGATTATTGCTTATATATAGAAATGTAACTGATTTTCTGTGTTTACCTTTTATTCTGTAGCTTTCCTGAGCTCTTACTAGTTATGTTATTCATATAGAATCCTTAGAGTTCTTGTGTCATCAGTGGACAGTGTTACATTTTCTATTCCAATCTTGAATATATTGGGTAACATCTGTCCAGTGTTGCATGGAAAGAAAAGGTGACAGAAGATAGTATTATCTTTCTCCTTATCTTAAAAACCATTGAGTCTTTCACTATTAGGATAGTATTGATAGGGTTCTTGTAGATTCATACTTAGGAGGAAACCATGGAGTCTTTCACTATGAGGTAGATTATCTTGTAGATATATACCCTTTTCAGCTGTGGAAACTCCTTCTATTCTAAATCATTGGCTTTTTATTGTGGTAGTGATGGTATTTGTTTGCTTGTTTTTGTGGTGCTGGTAGTGTGTGGGTTTGTTTTGTTTTGTTTTTTGGTTTTGAAACAATCTTGCTGTATAGCACAAACTGTCCTAAAATTTTCAATCCTTAGTCTCGAGTTTTAAAATAACAGGTATGTGTCAGCCTGTCTTGCTCTCTCCAGCCTTATTTACTGCTTTTCTTTCCCATTTTTCAGTATCATTTCTCAAAAATGTATCCAAATGCATTTACTTGGAGCTTTCTCATAATGTTTCTTCTGAAAGAACTGTCCATGTTCCTCTCCTCTCTTCCCTGCAGCTCATAAGTACATTGCAGTATTTTCTCTTCTGCATCTCCAGTAGTTCCTGCTTAATCTGTAATTAGATTTTTATTTTCTATTTTTAAAATAGTTATAGCTTCCTTGTCTACTGTCTAGGGAAGAATATTATTCAGAGTAGTTGTTTATTAACTGGGTAAAGGGATGGATGTTGAGGATGCCAAACGTAATGGTAAAAGTGAGGCTATTAACTCTTTGTTTTTCTTCTTTTTGGCCAGAGGTTTTGTTTTTTTTTTAAATGTCCATAACCTATCTTAATAATAAAATATAGTGAAGTAGCCAGCATTGCAGGACTGTATTACTGATAGGTATGCTGCATACTTAATTTCCATTTTTAATCTTTGTTATAAAGGATTTGACTTGCCCTGAGGAAAGTCAAAAAGTACAGCCTCTGCCTTATGGCCTTTTACCTATATGTAAATGTTTATTTTGTTTTGTTATGGTTGTTTTGTTTTTGCCAACTTGATACAAGCTAGAGTCATCTAGAAAGAAGTACCCTCAATAAGGAATTACTTTCGGCAGATTGTCTTATAGGCAAGTCTGTGCTGTATTTTATTGATTAATGATTGATGTGAGAGGGTCCAGCCCACTTGTGGGTGGTACCACCCTGGACATGTGTTCTTGTGTTGAATGAGAAACCAGGATGAACAAGCCAGTAAACAGTATTCCTCTATGGTCTCTGCTTCAATTGCTACCTCATGTTTCTGCTTCAATTTCCTGTCACTTTTCTTGATAATGGACTATGACTGTAAGCTTAAATAAAACCAATCTTCTCCCCAAAGTTTTTTTTCCCATGGTTTTATTACAGCAATAGAAAGCAAACTAAGACAGTCAATTAAAATACTTTTCACTATCGTAATTATGAACATACTGTGTGATAAAGATATCAAGCGAGATGAAGATACACAGAATAGAAGAGATCCTTCATACTTTTGACAGTCACTTTGATTTGAGTATTTCAGTCTTCCATTTTCATGTAAATCTAAGAGCAATAGGTGTATGGTGGAGTGTTTGTATGTAGGGAAGTGGTTTGCATTTGTCAATGTGTGTTGATAAGTCAGTCTAGTACATGTGGACTTGTTCTCCTCTAACCTATGTCTATATTCTGCCTACATGTCCTGGAAAAATAGAAGAGTTAATGTACAGAGGCAATAATGGGTTTCATGGCATCACCAAATTACTCCTATGGTTCCGAGGCATGTTGATGACTGATAGTACAAAATTTTGCTATTGTTTCATTTGTACAAGTAAGTTACTGTCAAAAAGAAAGGAAAAAAGTCTGTCTTATTTTGAAAGATACAGTCTTTTAAAGCTAAGAACTGTTTTAGTTGTCTGGCATACACATTTGTGACTGGTTGATCAAAAAGACTTGGGAACATTAATTTCTAGATTTAAGGATACAAAGATTTATTAATGAATACAAAGATATGTGATGATTTTATAAAATACTTCAATGTATTTGTTATTATTCCATTTTTTAACAAAGATTCCTTGGTAATACTGTTATTTAATACATTTTTTTCTGCTTTTTAAAAATTGACTTGTTCTATTTACATTACTTCTTGAAAACTTTGCTTATCATAAACTGAATTCTTTTCTTTCCAGCATCCAGTGTTGGATGAACCAATAGCAGAAGCTGTCTGTATAATAGCTGATATGGATAAATGGACTGTTCAGATTGCCAGCAGTCAGAGACGAGTGACAGATAATAAATTGGGAAAGGAAGTATTGGTTTCTAGTCTTGTTTCCAACCTGCTTCATTCTACTCTTCAACTTTATAAACATAACTTGTCTCCAAACTTTGTAAGTATATGTAAGGCTTGAATGACTTTGAGTACTCTGCTAAGTGAACTTGGCTTACTATGTACCCACACTAAATATTCTTACTAGCTTTTATCATCGCTTTGTTGAAAGAGGTATTACAATGATTGTCCTCTTCTACCGCCAACCATTGTGGAGATAGACTCTAGAACTGGGATATTTTGGAAGGTTAGATTAGGTCATTAATTGAGGTTGTTTAGGTCTTAAGTGTTGATTCATGTGAGAGAACTAGTGGTCTACTAAGGAAGAAGGAGATTGATTGAGATTGTTCTGTCTCCACCATGTGACAACATGAGAGCCCTCACTATAACCTAGTACATGTACCCAGATAATGGATTTCTCCATTTCAGGAATATGGAACAATCTATTACTGAGGCTATCTGTGAGCTAAGAAAGAAAGGGATGCACTCAAATTTGTGCAGTCTGATTTCAGCAGCCAGATTTTTGATAACATGCAGTATTCCTGGTTTGTGTAGGGTGTCATTTCAGAACCCCATAATCATAACATTTGAATATTTCCACTTCATGACAATGATAGCCTCTTGAGACCGTCTCTCACTTTCAGAGCTCATTCTTTCTCATGTAAGAACTGTAAAAGTTCGCAGAAGTTCTCTCTATCAGTGTAACAAATACCCAACAGCATTGCTCGGTGTCAAAAGACTAAAAGTGTCCCCATGATTAGTAATGAAGAAACCTATTTTCACCACTTTAACTCCATCATGGCACTTAAGTTTTAGCCAGAGCAACTAAGCAAAAACAGAAACAACATACTTCAAAATTAGAAAGGAAGATAGATTTTATTTCTATTTACAGATGACATGATCTAGAAAACACAGTTCATGAGAAAAATAGAATTTTCAGACAGGAAAAACATGAAAAAATAATATGTCCTATATATTAACTGTGAGCAATCTGAAATGAAAATTAAGTAGCTCTGAGCTAGGCATTGTGATCACTCCAGTGACAGAGGATGAATATTCAGGGCCAGCTTCAGCTACATACTAGGTTCAAGACTGTCCTGTCTCATTAAAAAAAAAAAATCCAAGGGTGAGGGGAAAGAAAGCATTTCTACTTAGAATAGTAAAAAAAACCAGGTTATTTAATGACCAAGAAAAGGTGTTGTAAATGGGAGATGTTACATAAATGAGATAGAAGAAGGAATAAATAACAGGAACACCCAAATCTGTGAATTGGAAAACTTAGGGTTCTTTTGGTTCAGTTCAGCTTAATGGCCACTTTAAATATCAATAAACTGATAGCCCACCACTGTCCCATCATGTACCAAATGACCTGCTGTATAACACAACTCAGGCTATTCCTACCAGAAGAAGAGCAGACCTCTTTGTCCCTGTGTTTGTCTGGAACCACAGTTGGAGGACTTAATATTGTCATTACTTCCCAAACTGACATACAAATTGAATAGTATCCCTATCAAAATCCTAATGAAAGACTTTTCAAAAATAGGAAACCTGGAGCTGGAGAGATTGCTTAGCAGTTAAGAGCCCTGACTGGTCTTCCAGAGGACCTGGGCTCAATCATCTATAACTCCAGCCCCAGGGAATTTGATGGCCTCTGTGGGTATTGCATGCATATGGTCCACATACATACATGCAAGCAAACATCCATATAAATAAAAAGAAAATCAAACTAAAAAAATTTATAAAGAATAGAAAGCCCATTTCAATCCAGTCATATAGAACATCAGGGGAACCCATTGAGGCAAAGGTACCCTACTTTTGAGGATAAAGTAGCCACATGGTGGTACATGTCTATAATTTCTTAGAAGATCTGCACTGCATACTGGGGAGACCCTATTTTAAAAAACAACAGTAAGATAAAAAAGACAACAAAATTAAAGAAGTCAAACTTCCTAATTTCAAAACTTACAGTGTTGCTAGAATCAAAACATGGTAGTAGTAGTAGCATAAAGACCACAGTATAGACAGATTCATTCTTCATTATAGATTGAAGAGCCCAGGATTAAACCTTCTCATAAAAGATTGGTTTCAGTAATAGTGCTAAGACCACATTCAACAAGGAAAAGTGTTTACAACAAAAGATGGCCACATTTTAAAAAAATTTTCAGTCTTTATTTTGTCATATTTATGAGCTCAACCTGGATGAAAGACCTGTACTTAGAGCTAAACCTTTTGTTGCCCGTGTTTTTGGTGTATATTTAAAGAATCACTTTGTTGTTCTCATTTTATGTCACAGAGTTTTCCTCTTTGCATACTTGTAAGTTTTATAGTTTATCTCTAGAGATAAACTAGTAGTTACTAGAGGGAGGAAGGAGGGAAGGAGAAGTTATTACTGGGTAAATAGGTTTTGATGAAAAATTCCCAAGTGGATGGTGTTTATAGTTAAACATTGTAGATGTTCTTAATGTCTCTCAACTATATGTTCTTAAATGTTCTGTTTTGGAGGAGGAGATATACTTCAGGTAGATAGTACTTGCCTCTCATGCACAAAGCCCTGGGTTTGATCCCTTGCACCTCGTAAAGCAAGAGTGGTGGTGCCTGTAATGTCAGTATTTAGCTAGCAGAGGTAGGAGAACCAGAAGTTCAAGGTCAGCCTGTACCTTATAGCAAGTTTGTGGCTACCCTGCCATACATGAGACTTTATCTCCAATTAAAAATCATAAGTAAAAAGCCAGACAGTGGTGTCGCATGCCTTTAATCACAGCACTCGGGAGACAGAGGCAAGTGTGTCTGTGTTTGAGGTCTACAAAGAAAGTTCCAGGACAGCCAGGACTGTCTCACAGAGATACTCTGTCTTGAACCCCCCACAAGTTAATAAGATAAATGATATTGTCTGTTATATGGTATACATAATCTACACCTAACATTTTCATGGCACTTTTAGCCTAAACAGGAATTATGAATGAGATACATATCACAACACAAGCAATGAACCCCCACATCCATTCAGTTGTGTTTTCTGGTAATAAAAACAAATTTTGTTTTTTTGGGATTTGGGGTTTGGTTTGGTTTGGTTTTTCCAAGACAGGGTTTTTCCATGTAGCCCTGGCTGTCCTGAAACTCAGACTCACTCTTGTAGACCAGGGTGACCTCCAACTTGAAAATTCACCTGCCTCTGGCTCCTGAGGGCTGGTATTAAAGGCATGTGTTACTACCTTCTGGTTTGTAAAACAAGTTTTTATCAGGCGCTTTTAGTAGTTCATTTTCATTGGAAAGGAATTCACTGTCTATTACTTGAAATCCACATTTTTCCCCTCAAACATATATCAATTGTATGAAAAAATCATATATTTTAGGAAACCTGTATAAATTGTAAAATATAAAATGTAGGTATTTTAAGTTTTATTATCTTAGGTTATAAACCTCATTCACCAAGTTCTACTGTTCCTTCTTTGAACTATTATAAACTGTTTTTTTTACTCAGAGAGGGAGAATATATGTATGTGAGTATATATGTATATATACATTTGAAATATGAGTATATACATCATATTTGAAATTAAAATGTTCCTAAAGTCTTGTAAATGATTATTGATGATCACTGTACAATGTCTGAAATGCTGGTGAGTTGTACCTTGAAAATGGTTGAGATGGTCGATTTTATTGCAGTTTAGAAAGAAGAATTTCTTGGGACTTCATCTCTGATAGTAACCAGAAACAGATTTATGCATCTTTTCTTCTAAAACTGCATCCTTAATTTCTTCTGAACATAAATTCACCTTGGAATGACCAAATAGAATTGTGTAAAACTTGATGCTCTGAAATTTGCTATCAGGGTGTGGTGGTACCTACTTGTAATGCAGCACCTGAGAATTTGAGGCCATCCTGAACTATGTAGAGACTTCAGAGGCAGCCTCAGATACATAGGCAAAATCCTGTTGTTATCCCTCAGGCCCTCTCCCCTACAAGGAAAGAAATTTGACATTACTCAAAAGGATTAGAATGAGTTTTCTAACAGAGTTTGTTTCTTCCCTAACTGCAGTGTGTAATGCACCTTGAAGACCGGTTACAGGAATTATACTTCAAGAGCAAAATGCTGTCTGAGTACCTGAGGGGACAGATGCGTGTTCATGTCAAGGAGCTAGGAGTAGTTCTTGGGTATGTTCATGATTCCTTTTCTGACTTTGCTGTGTCTCTTGTCATTTTCCTCAGAACTGCTTTTTGTGTTTGTTTTTGTTTGTTTTTTCCTATTAGAAGATGTATACTGCCAGGTTTCTCTTTGTTCTAGAAAAGCACCACTAACAGATGCATCGGCATTTGCACCATTCCTGTAGTTTGTCAAGAATATAGGCAGAGGGAATTAAACAATTTTTTTTTTGAGACAGGGTTTCTCTGTGTAACAGTCCTAGCTGTCCTGGAACT
>LOJH01004063.1:52548-68442 GCA_001685095.1 Ellobius talpinus | reverse complement strand
TCACAGAGATCTGCCTGCCTCTGCCTCCCAAGTGCTGGGGTTAAAGGCATGCACTACCACTGCCTGGCCTAAACCCAAATTTTTGTTTATAGATAAAGTATTCATGTTTTACTTACTAAATTTGTTGTAGATACATTATTGTAAGCATTTGTCTTGCCTTTTAATGAGCTGATGGAAGTAAAAATGCTAGGTTTGTAGTTGCTGTTTATTGCAGGTTACTGTTCCTCACACAATCTTCATAGTATATTGGTCTACTCTATAGTTATTCCCTGGAAAATAAGAACTATCTGAAATGCTAATTAAGGAGAAAAAAGAAGTTGGTTTCTAAGCATAATGTAACCTTATTCCATTATGTGCTGTTAGCTTTTGTATGTTCTATGAGTGTGTGCATGATAATATTCTAATTGAAGGAATTAAAGATTTTTTTTCCTAAATTCAGTTTCTATGAAAAGGGATCAGTGTCAATCATTTAGAATCTAGTGTGCATCGCAAACTAAGTTAAAGTCTAAACTTTCGTTCTGTCATTCATTCTGGGGTTTCACCCTACAGCCTCACACAGAAGTACATACTTCTACAAGGTTTGTATCACCCCCTTGCCCAATTGTTTCAGTCATTCTTAGTGTGTAGGCAGTATCCAAATTGGAAATGGCCCATTCTGTAAATAAATATGCCCTTTGTCACATATTAGGACTGAGCAGGAGTTTGAATGACTCCAAATTTTCCTGACTTCAATACTGTTTATATTCTATACCAAAGGTTGCATAAGTTCCAATGAGGCTTTTAAAGAATGATTCTCCACTATTTGGAAAATCAAAAACAATATAATCTTATTTTCCTGGGAAGTAGGAGAGACAGAGAGAGACTGTGATACCTGTATTAATACTTTAAAAATTAACTAATTTTTAAAATAATGAACATATAACCAAGTGCATGATACATTTTGTTTGAAATGGAAGGCAAATTACCATTATCTTTTCCTCAACTTCAACCCAAACATTAACTCTTGACATTGTTTATTGTTGCTGAATTATAACATGTATAAAAAAAGAAACTGGTTTGTACTTTGTTAGTATGCAGCATGCAGTTAATACAGCCTGAATATTTCTTTATATGGATACATACTGTTACATCTCATTTTGATGGTTGTATAGCATTCCAGTTTATAATTTATGGTTTATAATTTTTGTTATTATAAACCAATGCTGAAATAAAAATGAATTTTGACCTGTATAGAATAAATTCTACTCCTGATAGTATAATGTTTGATTAAAGGACATCCACATTAAATTACACACATAATTTTGGTAACACTAAATGCTGTCTGGAAAGTAGAGTCTGAACTCGCATAAACACAAGAAGCCATCTATTAGCCAAACTAGCAGCCGACTTTCAGAACTGTTGCTCCTGAGCTGGCATATGATTTTTTTCTTCAAATTCCTTAAGTTGAATATATTTTTTCTAAATGCATTGACCATTTTTCTTTTTCTGAAAATTGAGTTTTTAATTTTTTTCTTCTTTTTCAGACAAGCTTCACGTTGTAGCTTAACTTACCTCAAACTTGTGATTCTCTTCTGTTGCAGGGTGAGAGCCTGCTTATTTGTCCCAGTCGCCCGGCTAGCTTACACCAGAAACTGTATTCTTTTAAAAACTGCCTGGCCCATTAGCTCTAACTTCTTATTGGCTAACTCTTACATCTTGATTTAGCCCATTTTTATTAATCTATGTATCGCCACGTGTCAGTGGCTTACCGGCAAGATCCTTGCCGGCGTCCATCTGAGGCGGAGGATCCATGGCTTCTCTTTCTCTGCCCTTCTTCCTCCCAGCATTCAGTTATGTTTTCCCCGCCTACCTAAGTTCTTCCCTATCAAGGCCAAGGCAGTTTCTTTATTCATTAGCCAATACAAACAACACATAGAAAGAAGGACCTCCTTCCTATACCACTCTTCCCTCAATCTCCCTACCACAGGATTACAGATGTGTGTCACCATGCTTTGAATATTTGTTGTATGATGTATTTTAAAGAAATTTACTACTTATAGCATGTATTATAGAAATACTTTTGGTTAAAAGCTCATACAGACTATTATTACTAGTAAATTATATTTCTTGTACATACTGTCCCTAAATAAGTGTCAGGTCAGCTGTGGTATTTTTCCTTTGTCTGTGCCTTGGTTTCCTTTGCTTTTTGAGGCTTCTTTTCCTTTGAGCTCTTTACCCTGTTCTTTTTGGCCAGGGTGAGCCCTTAAGTGCTGAGGTGCTTTGGTAGTGTAGAAGTGATCATTGCCTGTAAGATTCATATTTTGGATACGGAAAGCCTGAACTGAGTTTTCTTTTCTATTACAGGATCGAATCCAGTGACCTTCCTCTTCTGGCTGCTGTAGCAAGCACTCATTCTCCATATGTTGCTCAGATACTCCTTTAACATGCCTAGAGGTTAACTTTGGTTTAAAGTTGAATAGAAATCAAAGAGGCAGGCACATTGTGTATCTATGGAGTTGTTGCTGTTCTGTTTTGTAAGTTAGTTTTCTCCATTAGGCTTCTGTGAATTTTGTCATCTCTAGTATACTGTGTTGCATCACAGTCTACATAGACTGGATGGCTTTTTATTTTCAACTGGATATCTGGGTAGCAGTAGATTTTCAACCAAGTGAAACTAAAGCAACATAAATAATTGGGAGGGGAGCAAGTAGCATTTACAAAAGCCAAAGTGTAACTTAGAAATTTCTATGACTATCCAGGAATTTCATGCAAACTGAAAACTTTGTCACAACTCATGAATAGCAATAGATGTCTTATGCTCAAATGTCAGAAATCTTCATTTCACTAATTTTTAATTTTTATTTTTAAAATTCGGAAATCTACAAGACCTTGATTTATTTGTTGTTTTGCAATTCAGATCAACTAACTTCTAGTTATTTAAGTATTTTTAAACAACCTGTTAATTTTAAGAAACTCAAAATGAGTGAAAATGTCACATTGCTCATCTAAGTATATATATGTATTATCTATTTTTTTAAAAAAGTAGGGGTAGAAATGCAATATTGATAAACATGCCTTTTAAAAATAATATTTTTTCATCTAGTATTGTATGTAATGTTGAAATACTACCTTCTGGTGATTTTTATTTTAGAGTGTTTCATACACTCTAAAATATATTTAAAGCCAGTTTTTTTGAGGCTAAAGGTTGTAGATTCCCTAAGAATACTACTTTATACCATTTGTTTTATAAGAATGAAGTAATTCTTATTGATATTTACATATTAATTTAATAAATAAAAATTAAGATTAAAAAGTGCACCAAAGCAACTGCAAAAATAATACTATATTTTTAAAATATGCTCAGGTGGCCACAAACTTTGGTTTAAGTATCGACGATTGAACCCATATGAACAGAATATTTGCTATTACTCCTCAATTTACACTAGTAGAAGTAATAACTTTAAAACTTTCTTTTCTTAGTGTTCCTTGTTTTTCTCAAAAACATTGTTTTTCAAAGCTTCCCACTTATTGTTGTCTTTGTATATAGTGTAGATTGTTGCTTGTAAGAGAGGCTAATAAGGAACCAAACACTTGTATGTAATGTAAATAAAAAGGTGGGTAGATAATGTTTTCAGTATACTCTACTACCTCAGTTTACTTGAATACTGAATTATAGCTTACTCTTTGCCTGTGTGGGCTAAAATACACATAATGCTAGAATTAAAGTTGTTTTCTGTTTTCATTGACTAATTCTAAGTTGTTTAGCTCAAAAGCAAACAAAAAACACAAAAAGAGCCCTACTTGCTTGTTCAGTTACTTTACATTTACTATAAAACATCCATTCTTGCTATTTAAAATTTTCAGTAATTAATGAAAATATTCTGTGGTTTAGTCTTCAGAATCTTGAAATTTATAGTGTCTGATTACATTTTATCTTGCTCTTTATGTGTGTTCAAGAGAATTTCAACTAGAAAAGAATAAGTAGAACGTTTTGATGTAACATAAACTCAAAATTAGGATGCCTCCACTTGGCCCTTGTCCTGTCAGCTGGTTCCAGTTAGTACCTGGGTCTCCCATGGATAACTTGCTGCCAAAGAGTGTTTATAGATGTGTTTTCTTTGGTGTTGTTGTATCCCATTTGTTAGTGGGATTGCTCTGTTGTGTTCTGTTGAAATTCAGAGAGTAGATTTCTGTTAGAATTTAGAACCTGAAAAGTTCCTCTATGGGCCATTGTACATTATTTTTTGATTGTGACTCAGAAGACTACGTAGCAGGTAGATATGTTTTGGGATGTTTTCTTAATCATGGAACTTTTCATAGTTCTCTTTGAAATCTCATTACCACTTAGTAATTCTAGTCTTTAATAAATGAATGGCTTGTGCACCTATTCTCAAAACTCAGCTTTGCTAGAAAGGCCTATAGTTTCTTAAAGACTCACTAGTCCTTATAGGATTCCTGAGTTTGTAGTACCTTTATCATTATATTCTTTACTTACTCAAAGCCCAAGGAATGAGCTGCTACTTCTTTACAGTGTGGCTGTGATAAATGTGAAGAGTTTTGGCCTGTTTAAAATAATTTTTCAACTACTTTATGGTACAGACATATATGTGCTACATATTAAAAACACCTGTTCATTGTAACAGGAAATTAAAAAGGGATCTTTTATATTATAGGATTAAAACTAACTTTCCGTATATGTAAACTAATTGACTTGATTTTAATTAACTTGGCATTTATTAATGTCTTAACTTTGAATTTGAAAATATTAAGTGCAATAAACATACTAGTACAGATTTCATTTTGTTGCAGTTGGCACACAGAGCAGATGATGGCTAAAAACCAATTTGCATAATGCCTGTGTCTGGAAGCTGTCTTCTGAGGATGTTCTGCTTTCTCAAGTTATTTAGATGATGAATATATAAATGTACATACTTATTTGTTCTGAATACATTTCTCAAATGTACCACCTGTATTATAATAACCTCCCAATTCTAGGGGAAATTTGTGCAATAAACACACATGTCAATTTGATGGGTAATGTTCATATTTCTTTCATCTATTATTGAGGTGTATGTGACCTATTTTACTCTGGTATCAGACAACCTAGATTTGTACTCCAGCTTTGATACCTTTGAGCAAGAGACCTTTCTATTTTGGTAGAATCTATTAATACTTACAAGATTGTGAGATTCAAGTAAAAAATAATGATAAGAATTTAGCTAAGCCAGCAATGGTGGCACACACCTGTAATACCAGCACTTGGGAGGCAAAGCCATCTCTGAGAGTTCAAGGCAAGTCCCAGGACAGCCAGAGCTGTTACACAGAGAAACCCAGTCTCAGAACACAAACTAAGAATTTAGCTAAGTGCCAAGACTCATTGACTTTTTGACTGCTACCTTTTACCAGGTAATTGGAGTAATTATCATATAATGTTCAGAGAATTTTTAATGTATGCTCTTATAATTGTAATTATAGTGCCCAAAATACAGTGATGTGCTCATTGATACACCCAACTTTACTCAGTGATAAATTGAAATTTTAAATCCAAACCAAGAAGACACCATGTAAAGCTGTTTAGGAACATTTTATTCAAAACAAATGACCATTAATTTTAAAATTAAACAACTACAACAAGTATTGGTTTGGAGTCTGGCACTGTTTTGCTCCCTAATTTGGATGTAACTCTGAGCAAGTGTGCCCTCTTGCTGCACATCATGTGGGATTCAGCCCTTTATCCATCCTTGGCACCTGCTCTGCAGTAGTAATTTAACCCTGAGTAAGTTTGTTGGGAAGCTGCCTTCCTTAAGTTAGGTGAAACTGAGCTGAGGTAAGCCTTGAAGCAGTAATAGCTAGATAAGAACCCAGTTTCACATATTAATTTTCACTTTTAAGCACAGAAAAGCATCCTGTTTTAACGCAGTGAAGTACCAAACACTAGGAAAGCAAGGATCAGTTATTTATGAGCTGTTCCTAAAAACTTTCAGATTTTTTTTAACATTTCTAAGTAGCATGGAAGACTGATTTTGCTAATGAGAAATTGAGTGATGCAGAGGATTTAACATGCTTATCTAAAGTCATATCGTCTTCTGTAAAGTCTGTCATTTCTCTTAGACCAGAAAGCTTTCCCAGCTATTTGGGGTGACAGGTTGCAAAGCTATCCCAGTTTTTTTTATATGTGCTTTCTTGTGTGGAATGGGTCCTGGATTAGCAAGTGAGGCCAAGTCCAAGCTGAAGGCTGGTGAGGACTGAGAAGTTGCGGTTTATCAGGGGCATGACCTTCATGTCTACAAATCATTACGCAAGCTTGGCTGTTAGTAATTTTCTATTCCAAACTGCTAGGGGATACCTAGACTAGCCTAGTTTGGGTTAGGCTAACTGGTTTATCATACTGCCACAAGGGTCTATTGTTTTCTGCTTATTTGTAATTGGACCTAAGTTGACTCAAGATACTTTTATTTTTAAAATAAACCATCAGGAACTAGAAAGATGGTTCAGTTAAGAGCACTTGTCTTAAAATTCTAGTCCCAACACCTACATAGTCATTACCAAACACCTGCAACTCCAGTTCTGGGGACTCTGATGCCCTCTTCTGGTCTCCAAGGGCACGAGATATATACATGATGCACATACATATTGTAGGCACAACAGTCATACACAAATAATATAAATTTAAAATAATCGGATTTTATTTCTTATATTTTAGTAAGAATTTTTAATTACATCAAAACAATCAAAATTATTGAAACTTGAACTTGTATTTTAGGGAAATCATTTTCCAGAAGAAACAGAAATAGTGGCAATGTTTGGATTGTACTGACAACACACTAAATGATTAACATGATTTAACTCATCATCTTGAGAACCCTGAGGGCCCACTATTTTCAGAGATACATTAAATAGCTTCAGGGCTAAGTTCATAATAGTAATAAAATGCTTGCCCTGGTTGGATTCTCAAGACTGGGAAACACTCTTTCCTAACTAAAAGTTAAATTCAGGTCTGATTGCCTGCAAAGTTCAAGTTTATAATGATTAAGCTTTTGGGTTTTTTCCCCTTTCAAAATATTAAGATGATAATGAACATTAATCTTTGCGGGGAGTGAAGGATATGATTTGGGACGGACCTTTGGGATCTAGTTTATATACACAAACATGATGCAGGTCATGTGCAACACTGTCATAGTTACTTTCTATTGCTGTGATAAAACATTGACCAGAAGCAACCTGTGGAGGAAAGGGTTGGCTTTCCTATTGTAGGGATGTCAAGGCAAGAACTCACATAGGGCAGAAACGTAGAGGCAGGAACTGAAGCAGAGACTGTGAAGGAACACTGTTTACTGACTTGCTTGATTTACTTGCTTAGAGAACCCAGGACCACTGCCTAGGAACGGCACTACCCACAGTGGGCTAAGTGCTCCCTGTCAATCATTAATCAAGGAAATGCCCCCACAGACCTGCCTTCACGCCAATATGATGGAGGCATTTTTTCAATTGAGGCTCCCTCTTCCCAGATGGCCTTAAGTTGTGTCAGTTGACAGAAAAATTAACCAGCACAAGTATCGTACTTTTTCACAGTTTATTTCTGTAGTGGCTGAGCCATAAGGGCTTTTGTACCCTAGCCTCAAAAAAAGATGTGCTAATAGCATGTTGTAAACTTCAAGTTTGGGCAAGCCCCAGGGCCCAACGGAAAATACAGCACTGTCATTACTCTGAAATGTTACAGCCTGAACTCTCCTTTTTATTAGAGATTCTTGCCTTGCCACAAGAAAGGTACTGTGAGTCATTACTGGAAAACATGTCAAATACTAAGACTATAAGTTCCCTAGTTAACTTACTCTGGAAAATGCTATGATGAATCTAGATGTGGTCAGAGATCAACTTTTAAAATTCTGTATAAATGAAATGCCAGAAGGTCGAGCCGCACAAGGAATGGTGTGACTAGTGTGGCCCACCTGAGCTGGTAATGGTACAAAATAACTGTCCCAAAATGATGAATTCTGGAGTTCTGTCAGTTAACCTTTACTGTTGAAACAGTCTGTAATGGTTAACACTGATAGTTTATTTGACAGAATCTAGGATCACCATGGAGATAAATCTCTGGGCATGTCTATGAGGGAGTTTCAAGATTGGGCTAATAAAGGAAGAGATGATTTACTCTTCTGTTTCATAGGCTTGGGGTACTGACTGAATAAAAAGACCAGCTGGGCAAGAGCATTCATAATGTGCTATTCCCTGATTGTGGACAAAATGAACAGTCACTTGACATCCTTGCCACCATGGCTCAGCAGGAAAAGATACATGCTACCAAGATAATCTGGGTTAATCTGGGTTTGGTTCCCAGGACCCAAAATGGTAGAAGAAAAACCACTTTCCTCTAAGATGTCTCCAGACCCCCCACATAAGCACAATGGCATTATGCCACACACAAAAGGAATGTTTAAAAAGGGAAGAAAGAAAAACTGGGGGCTGCTGAGATGCCTCGGTGGTTTAAGAGCAAGTAGTGCACTTGAAGAGGGTCAATTCAGTTCCCAGCACTCATGTCCAACTGTTCCCAAGTCCCTGTAATTCCAGCTCAGCCTGTAGGCCAAAATTAACTCTCTTCAGTTCCTTTTATCAGATTACTTTTTTATCCCAATAGGAAAATAACATACTCTTTGCAGCTTTTCTTACCAAAGGACAAGTAAATTAGCTACAGTCTTTATTTTAGGAAAAGAGACTAGAACGTAAAATTCAATGCAAAAGCACTCATTATTGGCTCCAGGCAACATAAAACTCAGCTGCCTCAGTGGTGAAAAAACGACACGGAGGGACCTACTCTGAACACAGGTTAGGCTAAAGCAGATGAACCTGGCCTTAGCTGGCCCCCAGCCAACCACTCGGAGGGCTTTAGTACTCAAGAATCTTAGATCAGGATTGACGGAGGCACGCTGAAATAAAAGGGCAGATCTATCTCTACAGAAGCAGATTTGTCCTTTAATCAGAACAAGTGAACAGCAGTTTCTCCACGGGAGTGGGGACTGCACACGTGGCTTGTTTTATAAGGACAGAAAAAGTAACTGGGACGTAAGATTCCATCTCCATGTAGGTTCCCCAACAATCTCAAAGTGGCAAATTCTAAGGTTGGTATGTGGATCTTATCAGAAGTTTCCAGGATCCTGATAGCCCACAGTTCCCATCTGGAGTTTTTCAGCCCACCTGAGGCTTTTAGGTCCCTTTAAAAGAAGATCCTGAACTACTAGATCCAGCCGCTGAGGCATCCATCATTATGTCCAGGACATCCTGGTGCATGCTTGGCCCCCAGGATATCCCCTGAACTATAATCTACAGTCTTGAAAACACTTTTTGGGCGCAGCTTTCACTAGCGATTTCATGGTTTGATTTTGCTTTTCAAAATAGCGCTAGGTGAGCGAGTACTGCCCTGAGATCCGTGGCTTGCGCGGCGGTGTGTGGGCTTCCCGAAGTTGCTGAATGGCGGCCTCGGCTTCCGCAAGCCTCGAGTCCCTCTGCTTCCGGACTCGGGTGCTGAGGTACAAGTCCTGAGTGCTTTCTCCGCAGTTCTGCCCCACCGGCTATTTTTAGCGAGGCCTTCATAACATTTCCGGAACCTCAGCCGGAAGCTGGGGATGCGGAAGCGACAATCCCGTGACGGACTCTCGCGACGAAGGTCTAGGAGTTCGTTCTCACTCCCCCACCCCTAGCTCTTTACGTCACGGCTAGGCGGGCGAGAGCGTGCGCGTTGTGCGCGTGCGCACTCGCCCGCTTTCGCCCCCGCGCAGGCGTCTTTCTGGCCAGTCGCGCGTGGGCTGAGGCCCTGGGCGGGCGTTGCGAAGACTTGTTTGCTTGAGTTTGGACCCTGGGACAGTTCTCAGTTCCCTTCTGGTGGGGCGGGCGCACACCCGGCTCAGGCGAATGGGGGGCAGCTAGACGCAGGCTGGGGAGCGTGGGGCTGCGGACATGAACTCGCCCGTGGACCCCGGCGCTCGTCAGGCGCTGAGAAAGAAGCCGCCGGATCGGACTCCTGAGGTAAGGCCGGGCACTGGCGAGTACACCTCGGCCCCGACCTGGCAGTTGTCGCGCGCGGGGTAGTGAGCGCCTTTCCTGCCGCTCCCTGCTGGGGACTTCCTTGTACCTCTGATAAGAAAACACCGTTACTGTGGACTGGGTTCTGAGTTTGTTTGCGCTCAGGCGGGCTGAGAAACAAGCTGGGAGTTGTAATGTGTAGTAAATCTGTCTAGTTTAGATTCCAGCCAGTGCGTGCTGTGTGCTCAGATACTGTACAGTTGCCCTCCAATGACAAGCTTCCAAAGTCCCTGTCAGACTCCGCATCCAGTCGGTCGGTGAGAGTTGAGTAGTTCCGTAGGTGCTTTTTCAAACTGTCCATAGCAAACTACAGATTATTTGTTTTCTTGGTTTAGAGACTTGTCTATAATCAGTGGTTATGTGTATTACCAAAAGAAAAACCAAAAGTGTTGTGAGTGGAATGGATCGTCTAGGTAGAAGTTGCAGTAATTGAAATACTTTACGTCTTAGTCACGCGAGTTTCAGATTTATAGTGCTTTGCATAAAAAGTCTCAGAAACTTTGGACTAAGACTCTGGGATATGATATTACTGAAACCGTAACTGAAGCTGTGATGAGTCCAGCTTGTTTACTGAGATACTGATCTTTGCATAGGAACAAGGCAATTTTTTAAAATTACTTTCCAGGGGCTACTAATAATTCCAGAACTCAGTTTTTCTGTGGTGATGATGATTATGGCAATGTGCATTCTAAGTTTTATTTATAAACATTATCTAGGTAATGAGGGAAAACCCTAAGTAATTCCATCCCTTCTGAATTACATAGTTTGAAATTGAGTCTTTTTAAGCAGAGGAAATTTCCTGTTAAGTTATGTTTGGTCATGTGTGCTGCAGTGAGAACCTTTATCTTGTTTTACTGGAATAGCAACATTGTTGAAAGGAATGTTAACCGCTTAGAGTCATTGACTGTATTTTTGAATGAGTGTAGAATTTGGGTTACTAGTAAGAAATCATTAACCAGAACGCTAGTGATGGTTTATTTTGATAAAGAATTTGATGATATTCTTACAAGCTCATTTCTGCTGTCAGAAGATTCTTTTAGTGGACTCGTAAGGGTCTGTTACAAATACACTAATTAGGTAATTTTTCTTTGTCAACCTGTTCATGGTTCTATTCTGTACATGAGAAAATTTTAGTGAAGAAAATAGAAAGGTCCTTGTAGTTCTTACTTTCTGATGGCATATGGAGAGTAGAAGGTAGGTTATAAATATGTAATATGCTAGCTATAATGGCCATTTCAAGTAACAGGATAAGGAGAATTGTGAAAAAGGAAGGTGAACTAGATTATGAATTAAATGAAGTAGTTTCTATTGCCCTATGTACCTTGACTTTGTTGTCGTTGTTGAGTGAAACTGAATATCACTTTATAGCTCACAGTAACCTGGAGTGAGCTGGTCCACCATACCTGGTTTGAGGATTTAACTGGATGAACATTCTACTGATGCATGAGAATGGGATCGTGTGTGAAGTTTTATGAAGAAAAGCTTTTTGCAAGCAGAGGAAATAGTCATTGCAAAGACTGATGAGAACATTTCTTCACGTATTCCAGGAATAGCAAGGAACTCCTGAGTAGTGGAGAATGAGCTAGAGTAAGTAGGAAGTCAGAGATGGTGCTGTAGGGCTTTCTAAACTGCTGAGGAAGATGATGATGACTCTTATTTTCAGTGAAATGGGTGAGTTACTGTCTAAAGGTTTTGAAACAGAGGACTGTAACTTGTTAGAGTTTTAAAAAGACTCTTGGCTGTTGTGTAGCATGTAGACTAGGTGGGAACAAGGGTAGATAGGAGGAGGAAGTTAGAAGCTATTGCATAAATGGGGTAAGAAATGATGGTAACTCAGACTAAAGCGACAGAGATGGAGTTTCTGAGTAACCATCAACTTATGGAAGTATTTTTTGATGTTTAGCCAAGAGCATTTGTTAATAGTACACTAGGTGTAGACTGAGAGAAAGAGAAGGATTAAGCCTGCTTACAGAGTTTTTGGTTTAAATAATTCTGGAGTGTTGGAGTTGTTACCAAAAACAGGTTGAAGAGCAGTCAGAGAAATGGCCTGGGTTGTAGAGCAGTGGTATAATGCACACCTAGTGTTCATGAGATTCTTTGCTTAATCCTCAACACCAAAAACAAAAGTACGGAAGATATACTGGAGCTGGTTTGGTGAAGGAGATCAGAAGTAATGTTTTGAATTTGTCTAGTTTAAAATGTTGGAGTAAAGAGTTACACATAAAATTTATGTTTCTAAGAGAAGGCTGGACTAAATAGTTAGAATTTTCTGTCATGGGGTTGTAGACATTTTCAGTTGGGAGAATGCATGAAATTACCAATATAGAAAGCACATAGAGAATAAAAAAGCTGCCACACATCAAGATCCCAGCACTTAGGACTCTGAAGAGGAAGATTGACATTGGTTCCTGGTATAGTTATTCTTACATACACACACGGGGGTGTGTGCCTTAGAAAAATGACAGAATAGGTTAAGAGAGAAGAGCTGGAGACATGGCTCAGTGGCTAAGAGCGCTGGCTGCTCTTCCAGAGATCCTGAGTTCAATTTCCAGCAACTACATGGTAGCTCACAATCATCTATAATAGGATCTGATATCTTCTTCTGTCATGTAGGCATACATGCAAATAGAGCACTCACATGCCTAAAATATATAAATCTTTTTTAAAGACAGAAACAGAGATATAGTGTAGTAGTGTTCTGTAAGTCAAGTTAATAAAAATACATGGTTTTGAACATTTGCCTATCACATATGAAAACTTGAGCTCAATTCTCAGGATAGAGCTGGGGGAATTCTATTTTTAAAAGCAAGGCATGTTGACACATGCCTGGAATACCACCCTTTGGGAAGTGAAGGCAAAAAAATTTAAGACTACCAGTACAGTCTGTGCTACATAAAACCCCTTCTCAAAAAAAAGTTATAATGGAAAAGGGTTAAACTTAATTCAGTTTCCTTTTCCTTAATGTGTAATGAGTACACAGCATTGTGAAAATTGCAAATGATTTGAATCACACACACACACACACCCCCACACACACACAGAGATGCAGTGTCTTTCCACACTTTGTTCGCACCTCATGGCAGTGTTCTTATGGAAGCTTTGGAGCAGGTGGCATGACTGGGATAGGTCTTTCAGTCATGTAGTCTAGCTCTACTTCCAGCCCAGGTTTGTGCTCTTCTTGATCATCAACCATATGGGGAGTCTTTGCCTCCCTCTCCTGTCCCTTTTACCAGCAACAGATTGTCCTGCCTTTAGCATCATGCATTCCCTGCCACGGTGGGCTGCTGGCCCCTGAAAGTAAACACCAGAGTAAGTCTTTCTTCCTTAAGCTGTTTCTGGCAGATAGTGAGTCACAGAGTGTGAAAGTATCCAACACAGTGGTGTGGCTTTTGTTTTTTGAGACAGATTCACGATGTAGCCTAGGCTGTCCCTTAAAATCATTATCTTCTTGCCTCAGCTTCTGAAGTTCTAGGATTACAAGTATGTTCCATCATGCCAAGTTTAGAATCGGTGTTTTTATAACTTTCTAGTAAGTCTTAGTGAACTAGACTCTTGAGTGATGAACTGTGACTTTTACATTTCTTTCTAACAGTTTTTACTTCTCTAGCTATTTGTCCTACTTTATGGATCCAGGTGTCACAACACATTGTCTTTCCTTTATTCTGTGATTTCTACTTTTAAATGATTTCTTATGGGAAAATGTGGACTTAAATACTGGTCTTGGTAAGTAAAAGTGTTCTAAAACCACAAAAGCTATTAAAGAAAGATGGCCTCAAGCTGGGGAGTTGTTCAGTTGTAGAACACCTAACTAGCACGTGTGGGACCTGTATTTAATATCCAGCACAGTCAAAGACAGGTACATATGCCTGTAGTTATAATATTCAAGGAAGCTGAAACTGGTGGATTACTTGAGCACACAAGTTGAAATTTAACCCAGACAATGTAGTTGAGACCACAACTCAAAAAAGAAAAAAAAAAGACAATGCATTCCAAGATGTTCCCTGAGTCTTCTAGTAACTTTCTTAGTTTCTTAGTTTATGTACTGTACGCTCTGTGATGCTTGCACAGGAGCAGAATGGACTAATGATGCAATGTTCCTTTACATGATGTGTACAGTATACCTGTAAATACATTGATGTTGTTTATGAACCTAGGCTATATAATTTCCCAACTCGGGAAATATACTCAAGCTCACTTTTTATTAATAAATACTGTGTCAATCTTTTACTTTTTAAATTAGAACTTTCTGAACTAGCACATAAAGCATTAGTATTTATATGTAGCCCATTTAGTAATTCAGATGCATACACAGATTTGGAATACTGTTCATATCACATTTTCTATTTCTGCATTGCATGGAGTGTGGAATTTTGTGGTGTAATATCAACCTTAAAGTTTAGGGGTTTCTTGTGGTGACAGGATTTAACTGTGTAGTCCAGGCTGGCCTCAGCCTTTCTGTATAGTCCATACTGACCTCAATCCTACTGATCCTCCTGCTTTAGCCTCCAAAGGGCTGGGTTTACAGGCTAGCAGTGTCATGAAACCACCCCTTACAAGCCCAGGAATTTTTATTTAGATGATCCCACTTCAAATAATGTTATCTAATATTTGTGTGTTTGTGTGTGAGTGTGAGTGAACTTTTCCTGAGAGAAGTGTTTGCTCAGTCCAGTAGGATACCAACATCAGGACAGAATAATATTCTTACATATAAGTATAGGTCTATCACATAGGCAAAATCCCCCACCAAAAAAAAAGAAAGAAAAGAAAAAGCCAGCCGTCACTAAAAAGTTTCATTACAATGAGGTTGATGACTTCCTCATAAATCTCTTACCCTTCTTGAGTTAAACTTGCACCCTTTTTATTCTCAGCAGGTGTGCCCAACCACCGCCCATGCTTACTGTCACTGGCTGAGATACAGTCCAAGACAAAATAAAAAACTACTTAAAATATGATCCCCTCCATGACTTTCTTTAACTCAATTGTATGGTTTTTGAGTGAATCTTGTAGATGACAACATCTTTTTACAATGTTTGAAAGGTTTAACTTAATATCCTAAACCATGGACAGCTAGAGAAGAATTACATACAATGGGGATAGATCGACATGGCTGAAATCTCAGGAGGTCTCTTCCCAGCCCCTCCTTCCTTGAGGAAACTTTTATAGGTCTGATCCCTTGAGGGCCTTTTGCAGGTGATTACTGTGGTGATTAAGTTAGCTGTGCACAAAGAAAAGTCCTGAGTATATGAGTGGTTTTAGGAAAGTTGCCTAACTTTAAAATACAAATACTTTGGGGGCATTTTTATATGGACTAAATGAAATGAGATAATGTAAAATATTTATCACCTTGCCTACAAATAGCAATAAATGGTAGTCACGTATTGGTTTGTTACTTTTTTCTGGCAAGAAATTTATCATCCTTTGATAAATTAAGATTTTGCATTGAAATCTCATCACTAGTGCTCATCTGTAGAATCCTTTTTTTTCTTCCAACTCCTTTGTTTCTGATATTTTTAATCTTCCTCAAGCATGATGTTCTAAGACATCATGCTATAATTGCTGGTATGTAAGTTGAATAAGGACTGGGTTCTTCCAAGGGATCTGTGTCATTTTCCCAGCACCCTTATCAAGTAGATCACAGTCACCTCTAACTCTATCTCCAGGGGATCCAGTGCCCTCTTAATTACTTCCTTGGGTACCTTAACACACATGGCATGCAGATAAATAAAAATTTCTTGTTTTTTAAAAAATATTTATTTATTATGTATTCAGTATTCTGTGTATGTGTGTATGCCCACAAGCCAGAAGAGGGCACCAGATCTCATTACAGATGGTTGTGAG
>LOJH01004063.1:0-34014 GCA_001685095.1 Ellobius talpinus | reverse complement strand
TTTGGGTGTAGTTCTCTCCAAACTGCTTCCTGCTTTTTGTTGGACAAAGTAGTTTTTGGGGTGTTCACGGCAACCTCTGGGGATGGGGGGCTTGGTCCATCAAACTGCATTAGTCTGAAATTAATCCACATGTTCCCATCTTTTGTGGAAACAAAAGCAGAACCTCTTTTCCAAAGCAACCAATCCTTAGACCCAAATTTTGAAATCAAGATACCTTTAAAATATATAGGTTGGTTTAGCTTACCAACCCATACAATGAAATGTCTCTCTGTACTTAGCTCCTTCACAGTCAAATTCAAAGAAAATACAATAATATAAATAATCCAGACTCTCTGTGTATATTCCATCTTTACGTGGCTCATTTTTCTTACTCTCTGTTACTTTCTACAAGTTTATTATTTATTTTATTATATTTATTCCTTTAATCTATGACTGTCTATACTCTTTTATACATTTATTTTCTCTTTACTTTTTTCTTCTCTCTCCCAAGCCTACATACATTTTTTTAAAACATACTGTGACTCATTTAGAGTTCTTCTATGCCTAAATCTGTCCTGTTGTGTATCTGTAATCCTTTTCTGTCCAGGAGCACTTCTTAAAATGCTAAGTCGTGGCCTGGCTAGGACTAGGCTGCTTTGCCTTCTGGCTCCGCCCAGTCCAACATAGTGGAATCATGTTCACTTCCTCTACAAGCCACACACACCGACCTAGTTCCAAGTATGAAGCAGGTCTTTGTTGCACCATTAAGCAATTTTTAACAAGTTGCTCACAAACCCCATTTAAATGTTTGGTCTCCTGAAAGAGCCAGAGTTTGTGCTGGCAGCATGGCCCAGGAAGACCTCTCTTAAGGAAGCTGTAGCATGCAGCCAGCAAGCAAAACCCATCCAAAAAAGAAATGCAGCTAAACTTTGTTTTTTAGTGTCTAGAATTCATTTCCAAGCCCTCTCAGGTTTTATGTGGATTTAGCTAGCACACGTTGGAGCACCAATTTGTTGTAAGAGCCACTTGTTTGTTTCCAGATGCCCAGAAACAAAATAATCACACAGAAACTCTATTAATTACAATACTGCTTAGCCTATTAGCTCATGCATATTTCTAGCTCACTCTTATCTTTTAAATTAACTCATTTCTATTATTATATATTGTATCATGAGACTCATTGTCTACCTGCAAGGTTCTGGCTGGCAGCTGGCATCTTTCCCCTCTGGCGGCTACATGGTGTCTCTTGGCTCCGCCGCCTTTCTCCCAGCATTCAGTTTAGTTTTCCCCACCTAGCTCTGTTCTAAGCTGCTATAGACCCAAAGCAGTTTCTTTATCCATTAACAATAAAAGCAACACATAGACAGACGGACTTCCCACACCAGTCCTTCAGTAAGAATCGTGTACTTTTCCCTTTTCCCTACAAAAGTGTGGCCCTTTGGAATCAGGATCTCCAAACCCCATAGAGTTACAGTCAGAAATACAGATGTTTCCTTATGGAATGAACTTTCTCGACTTGATATCCTCTTTTAGTTTGGTTATTACTTACCTGAAAAATTTTTTGTCTCTTTTGTTTTTTTCCCATTTTGAGACAGTATCCTCTATAGCCCATGCTAACCTCAAGCTCCCCACATAGCCAAGAATGACCTTGAACTTCTGATTTTTCAAACTTGGGATTCTGCAACCTCTACTTCTTGAATGTTGTGATTATAGTGATGTGCCACTCTACCACCATCTGCTGCTCTCTTGGGTTATTGTTTTTTATTGTTGTTCTTTTTTACATATTTATATATTTGCATGTTGTAATCACTGTGTCTTCAAGAACTAAGAGATATCTTTTGTAGGTTTCTGGAACCCACTTTCAGTATAGCTTCCCCATCTCTTTGCTTTGTAAATTGTAGCTGCTTTCTACTCCCTACTTATACACTCGTTTCAAGTCAGTATGGTTTGAATAATCATATATACCACCAAATATTTATATTTCTGTTTCAAGAGTCACTTGCCTTTGTTTCTTAATGTCATTCTCTCTTCTGAAAAACCTTTCATGGGGCTAGTAATGCTTAACCTATAAAAGATGTTTGCAGCCAAGCTTGAAAACCTGACTTTGGTCCCAGGAAAGAAGGTGCAAGGAGAGGTCTACTCCCAAAAGTTGTTCTCTGGCTACCACCTGTATACCAGAACCCCTACAAAATAAATGGAACTATAATAGAAAATATAAGTCTTTCGTGTCTTGGTTTTTATTGTTGGGAGTTTTAGGTGGGTGATTGGTTGAGTCTCTCTTACTCTGTCTTCAACAATTTTTTTCTTTGAACGGAATGTCCTTATGTGCCCAGGCTACCCCAAAAATCTTTGCTGAAATAGCAGGTTCAGTATTGAAATGTTTATTTCCCACCTTCTGTCACTTACATACCAAGTACTGCAAGGTACAGACTACCTCTGATTCATTTTTTTTGTTCATTCTGTCTAGCAGTGTATATGTAATTAGGAGATCTAGATGTCTTTGGACTATGATATGACACAGTAGGAACATTAAATTAGTCTTATGGCAGAACCGTAAGTTAACATCACTCCACATGTGAAAGCAAGTTTTTTCTTACAATCAGAATAGAAAAGACTGCATTAACCAGTTCAGTACCAGTTGATGATATTAGCTCCAGTCTATATTATGTCTGAAACTGCAGCTGTAATGGGAGCTAGGAATGGTCCATACAAACTGAATACAGTATAAGTATAGCCCAATTTCTAATTGGTCTTCATAATAAAAACCCAGCGTCAGATATTAGGAGTGGTCAAAGCTGAAAGAAAGATAAGAGAAGCAGAGCAGTCAGCCACTTACCTCTACAAAATCCTGCGATCAAATTGTGTATTCTGTCTTTACAAGTCCTCAGACTGAATGCTTCAAGCTCCTGTCTCCACCTCCCTAGTGCTAGGATTAAAGGTATGAGCCACCACTGCCTGGCTTTGTTTCACTTTTAAACTGGATCAGTTTTATGTAGTCCAGGATGACTTTGAACTCGCAGAGATCCGTCTGCCTCTGTCTTTTGAGTGCTGTCATTAAAGGTGTGTGCCACCACTGCCTGGCTTCTATAGCTAACTAGTGGTTAGCTCCACACTCTTATCTTCAGGCAAGCTCCATTTGTTAGATCACAAACAAAATATCACCACAGATAAGGACCATTACTCTGTGCTATGTAAGTGTGCCTGGTGTCATTAGTCCCTTGCTTCACCCCCCACACCTTCTGAAGAAATCTTGTCTTTGGTTTCCTTCCTTGTTCCTGGGGTTGGACAGTTTCAGAGTTTTGCATTCAGCTTGTTTGTGCCACAGCTTACCACTGAGTTCATGGAGCCATTTTTGAAGTTATTTTAACTGCCAAGTATATAAACTCTAAATTCAAGAACAAAGAATAAACGTTATTAGTTGGGTCTGTGGGTTTGGTGGATCCACTGTGAGTTAGGCTGTTGCCAAGACTGTATTATCTCCATTCAGCAGATTTTATTTGAGTCAGGTTAGTTCTTTGGTCTTAATAGAGCTTTGAACTGGTATCATTATCTTAGTTCCATTCAGTTGCCATATCTGGTACCTTGGTGCTACCAATGTGAACTTCCCCAATCTGAAGCAAGCATGGACTTTTTAATAACATTGATAGGCTTCTTAATCTTATTGTACTTGCATATCTGAAGTTAGGTAACCTTGTTCCTGTCCCACTCTACTGGTCATAATAAATCATAGAACTAATCCAAATCAGTGGGAAATAGAAATAGACTCCAGTTCTTGATGGAAGTTGGTAGTCTATTGTGGGAGAGAACATGGGATGAGAAATATCTTTGTAGCTTTATTGGAAATTTAATTTGCTGTATCTGCTATCTTCCAAATCTTTGTAGAACTTTTTTACTTGACATAGTTTGCTCTTTTAATCTACTTATCCCTTTTATACACTTAAAAATCTTTTTCGCTTGTCACTTTTATACAGATTTATCAGGATTTATATGTTTGTTCAACTCTCCATAGTTAGTTGGGAATTATGATCTTTGGATTCGGGGTTGTTGTTCCTTTTTTAGTGTCCCATGTTGTCCTAAATTGTCTAGGTTTATTTTTCTTCCTTTACTAATTGGTATTTAGCAAGTTACATATCACAGTATAGCAATATTGAAATGGTCTGTGCTCATAGAAGACATTCCTTACAAGATAATAAGAGATATATGTTATATAGAGAATTTAAATTTGTCTGCTTTTTATTATTCCATATACCCATAATCTTAAATAACATGTGTCGCAAAGCACACCTTTCTGTTGTGCGATGTGGACTATTGTAACGTCCTCATTTTTGTATGCTAAGGCTCATAGTTAAGATTATAGTTTACCATTCTGGTATTGTTTTATAATAAGTTAATCAAAGGGCTAAAGGAAGATTGCCTGCTGCTTTTCAGAGTAATCAGTAGTGTTGTTCATTAAATATGTTTTTGCTTAGTAGTGTATTACAACACTGAGTCTTTTTAGAGTCTTTAGAAAATGATGTTTTTTGAAAAACCATGGAGCTGGAGAGAGGTGGCTCAGTGGTTAAAAACTGTTGACTGCTCTTGGGTAGGAACCAAGTTGAGTTCCCAGAACCCACTGTGGGCAGCTCATAGCCACAACCCCAGCTCCAGAGGAATCATGTTTCTCTGGATTCTGTAGGCACCTGCAATCACATGAACACACTCCTCATCACCACCTTATACACATAATTAAAAATAAGTTTTAAAAAGAAAAAAAAGAGGAAAACCAGATCTTTCAGTGGTGTTAGATGGGATGCCTAAAGATGTGTAAACTACAAACACTGAGGCTGTTCTGGAGGAAACTGAAAACAAAGTAAGGCTAAGTAGGCTGTGTAATAATATTTCAAATATTATGTTTAGTATCCAATCTGTAGATACTATATGGATTCTAAAAAAGGTCTTATCTGTTTAGAAATGAAAAAAATTAGTTAAAATACTTAGATAAGAAGTAATGAGTTCTTGGCTTTCTATTGTTTGAGTAGATGCCATGCTCCTGTAAGAGGAGTTCCTGGAGGGAGCTCCTTATTGTTCCTCCCCTCCCCTCTCCTCCCCTTCCTCCCTCCCCTCCCCCTCCCTCTTTCTCTCTTTCTCTTTCTTGTTTCTGTGTGTGTGTAGTTCGTGGCTGCCCTTAAACTCCCTTTGGAGACCAGGCTGGCCTCAAACTCACAGAGATCTACCTGCCTCTACCTCCTGAGTGCTGGGATTAAAGGTGCAGGCCACCACCACCCGGCTTCCTCCTTATCTTTAAAAAATTTGTAATTCAGAGCTTTGTCTTAAATGGTTGTGTGCTTAAAAAGAGATTGGTGGGGGTCATATTTTAGAATATATATTTGAAAGGTGATCTAAAAACTTTTCTTTTCCACAGGACTTAAATACTATTTATTCTTACCTCCATGGAATGGAAATACTATCAAACCTCAGGGAGCATCAGCTTAGGTAAGTGTAATTGGTTTACTGACCTGTGCTGTATACTCATTTATTCATCAGATGCTTGTAAAGCTCCTTTTACAGTCATCCTTTTTTAGGTATCTGAACTACTTAGATCTCTAATGCCTAGAATTTGAAAGCGTTATAAAAACTATGTATCCTATGCAGAAATGATAAGTACTGTGATATAATACAACATGGTGTTGTGAAGTCACCTGCTAGCTGCTTATATTTAGATGATTACTCTCATAGGAAGTAGGTTTTGAATAGAGGCCTCTGTGACAGGGCCAAGACAAGAAAGAGGCCTTTGGTTTCTGGTGCAGAGTAAAAAGAGAGGTAGAATAAAGTAGTCTCCAGGAGTCAGATGACTTAGAAATTTTGTAGGTCTAGGCACAAAAATTATGTTCCTTATCTTAATTTTTCTTTTTCATGATATTTTAAGTCTTCATCATGTATGCTGCAGTTTTTTCTTAATAAAATGGAGTGATAGCTTTGTCTTTGTTACAGTGCTTGAAAGTTACATGAGAATAAGTAACGCAAACAACTATGCTTTCAATATGTGCCAAATTTTGGGATTGTCCTAGTTTTCTTTCTGTTGCTGTGATAAGGACCATAGCCAGAAGCAACTTGGGAAGAAAAGGGTTTATTTGCCTTGTAATTTCACATCACGGTCCATAATTGAGGGAAGCCACGGCAGGACCTGAAGCAGAGGCCATGGAAGAACACTGCTCACTTGCTTTTTCCCCAGGGCCACCTGCCCACAATAGTACCAACCACAGCAATCTGGACCTTTCCACATCAGTCATTAAAACAAGAAGATGATGCCTCATAGACTTGCATACAGTCCAGTCTGATAGAGACAAATCCTCTATTTGTTTCCGTCTTCCTGATTATGTCTTGGTTTGTATCTGGTTGACATATACTAACGAGCACAGAACAGAACTCAAAGCTCCTATTTTCTTTGAGGATTCTCTTATTAGTTGTGCCAGATGCTTAAAATAGGCACAATATGTTAGCCTGGCATGATTCCCGCAGCCAAGACCAATATATTTTATGAACCTCTGCTTTCTTTTTAAGATAGTCAGACCTTGCCAGGCGGTGGTGATGCACAACTTTAATCCCAGCACTTGGAAAGCAGAGGCAGGCAGATCTCTTGAGTTCAAGGCCACCCTGGTCTATAGTGAGTTCCAGGACACAGAAATTAAACTTATCTGGGCGGCGGGGGGTGGGGGAGACGGATATATCTGTATCTGAAATCATGTGGTTATATTCTAGACACTTAGTGCTATAAAGCACTAATTATGATTTTGTATGTTTTGATTCAATCTTTCTTTCCATGACCTGTGTAGCTAGCTGCTTTTCCTCAGTGTCCAAGGTTCTGATAATGAACTAGGTTGTTACAGTATGTTTTTTTATTCATTCTGTTTGCTGTATAATTTAAGGTGTTAGTATTTGTGAATAAATCAGGAAGAATTAAATGACTGAAAATTACAAGTCATATTAATATGTATTTATTTTAAAGATTCTTTTAAAATGTAAAAAATCTATATACTTAACAGATCCTTTTGATTGTATATATTTGTTGTTACCACTAACTATTCTTCACAAGATGTGAGAATGAACCATTCAAATGTATATTTTCTCATAATAAAATTATTTAGTATGGATTGAAAGACTTTATGATGTACATAAGAATATTAAACCCTGCCACTTAATATCTATTGCTTTTTTTTAATTGGTTTTGTAGTTTTGTTTTACTTTCCTGGATTTTTGGGTATAAAATCTTAATATATTGCTCTTGTGAGCATCAAATTTGTGCCTATCTTCATAAACCTCTGCCTAAATCTGTCTTTCTCTGCCTGAAGGGTTAGGGTTACAGGCATACGCCACTGTGACTGGCTTATGTTACATTTTAAAAATCAAAAGAAAAGCAGAATACTTGATAATAAACCAAAATATTATCTATTGCTTTTATAAAAAATGTTACCATATTACATATATTTCCAAGTTTAGTGAAAATTTAGTTATATATCTAACAATTTTCTATTGATATGACACTTTTGAAACTTTTTACCCTTTCTATTAGGTTAATGTCTGCAAGAGCACGCTATGAGAGATACAATGGCAATCAATTGCTTTTTTGGTAAGTATTTTTATGCTTACCTCAGATTAATGACATGTTTAAATCTTGGCTTTTCACATTAAAGTTCATTTGGTAATCATAAACTGAAGTATAATACATACAAAATACAGGAACTGGTCTAATACATCAGATGTTAAAAATATATATATAACTGCAACCAAAAAGACTGACTTTCTAGAAAGCTCTAGTCAGTGCTGCTTTGGAATGATAATTATAATTGTGATTTCATCAATTAATTTTACCTTTTTCAACCTCTTACTGATAGCATCTTTGAATCAGGTTGTTATGTAGTGTAGGTATCATTCCAGGATTCTTTATTATTCCCCTTTGTTCTCTTTTACTGCTGTAGGTAGATTGAATGTTGGTTTATCTGTTCTACTGTACTGGGTTGCAACCAGATTTTTACTGTTGTGAAAGTGAAAAATAAGCTCCCTGTGGAGATTTTGCTGACACCTATTGTACCCTTACTTACTAATTCAACTTAAACATCTTCCAAGGAATAGAATTACTAGAATTTTGCTTATAAATATTAGGAGTGTCACCCAGCTTCCCACTATAGTTGTGCCAGTGATTGTGACCATGAGCGGTATAATAAGTCCCAGTAACCCATCTTTTTTTATTGTTTTTTTTGTTGTTGTTGTTATTATTTTTTTGATACAGGGTTTCTCTTTGTAACCTTGGTCATCCTCTGCCACCCACTTGCCGGAACTAAAGTGTGCACCACTGTTGTATGAAAAGGCCGCTTGTTGGTTCCTGGCTGCTCGGCCTTGAAATAATCACACAGAAACTGTATTAATTAAATCACTGTTTAGCTATTACTTAAGTGTATTGCTAGCTAGCTCTTACATCTAGAATTAACCCATCTCCATTATTTTATATTTTACCATGAGGTTTGTGGCAAGGTTTCAGCATGTCTGTCTCTGGCGGCTCCATGGTTTCTCTGGACTTCGCCCTTTTTTTTTCCCAGCATTCAATTTAGTTTTTCCCTCCTAGCTCTGTTCCACCCTATCAGGCCAAGCCAGTTTTTTTTATTAACCAATGGTATTCACAGCATACAGAGGCAAATCCCACATCACATGCCTAGTCTGGGTACCCATCTTTAACAACCCGGGTAGCCTATTTTGCATGTTTGCTTCAGTTTTAGATGTGCTCATCGCTTCGTTATCTCACCATGATTTGATTATACGATGTCCTATTTACTGATGGTGATAATGAATAATTCTCATGTTTTCAGGTTGACTAGTTTCTAATTAAATCTTACATTCTTGACCATTTTTCTATTGCAGTTCCTTAATAGATATTGACTTGGAAGTTTTGTGTGGATTTTTAATCAAACTCCTTGATGGATGTGCTTACTGCAAATACTTTTCCTGCTATGACTTTTGTCTTTTCCAAATCTTTTAAAGAGTATATACGGATGCCAAAGGGGTCAGATCTCTTAGAGCTGGATTTATAAGTGGTTATGAGCTGCCCAACATAGATCCTCTGCAAGAGTAATATGTACTCTTAAATATCATCTGAGCCATCTCAACAGCCATGATTAATGCTTTTTTTAAATCTGCGTTAAAAAAATTTACAAATATCTATCTCTGTTTCAAGATTGTCTGGTTTTCTTTAAAACCTTCCGAGCTTTGTTTCCCAAAATAAGCTTGTTAAGCCCATAATGAAAAGGATTTTAGTCATTGTTGCAAAATGTAATCGATTTTTATTTTCCTTGTTTTAATCATATTTTTAAAATACTCATTCTATATAACAACTATATTTGTTATAGCAAACAGTTATAAAACAAGAGTGTCATTTTAGACTTACATCTGGTTGACAGTAGGTAGATTTTTTTATTCAGTCTGTTGTGTGAGTATTTCAGTGAAGGAAATCTGATTTGATATCGAGAAAGAGTTAGAAATGAGTATTTTAGCAGCATTTTAAATAATTTGGGTATTTTTCTTTAGTGTAATATCAAAACTGTTTAAGTTTCTTCTACATTAGTTACAACAAGAATCTGAGACGTCAGTGAATTTTAAATACTTTATTTAATTGAAAACTATTGTTTGGTTTTGTTTTTACTTGGGGGGGGTTAGAGGATGGGGTGTTGAGACAGGGTCTCACTGTGTATCAGTGGCTAGCTTGGCATGTACTTTGTAGACCAAGCTGACCTCAAATTCATAGCAATCGTCAACCTCTGCCTCCTGAATGTTGTGATTAAAGTATGTTTTTTGTTGTTGATGATGTTTGGTTTTTGAAACAGGATCTCTCTGTGTAACCCTAGCTGTCCTGGAACTCTCTATACAGTATCTGGTTAGCAACCTGCCTCTATCTCCAGAGTGCTGGGATTAAAGGTGTTTGCCACCCTGCCCGACTAAAGTACTTTTAATGGGTTATTTCCCCTTCATGTGATTCTTGTGGCATTTTGTATCAGTCATTTGGAAACTATTAATGGTAATGAATTTAGTAATTTTCCCATCTTGACATATTTTTATACATTATACTTTTTTAAAAAAAAAAGTCATTAGCTCATGCTACTACTAGTTTCCTCCCAAAAAGTTTAGGACTGTAAATTATAAAACCAAAGCTTTCAAAAATTTGAACTTTAGAGGACATGTAGTTTTATAATTTACAAATTTATAAATATCTTTTTGTGATGTCTGGATAACCTAGCAATTATTAATACTGGTTTCACTTTTCTGTACACATTGGAGAATCAACCCTTCAGCTTTTGCATACATAAAAACCTGTAGGACAGCTGTGGCCTTTGTGTTAGGATAGCATTAAATCAGAGAGAACTGACATCTTTAGAAATACCATCTTTCAACCTGCACATATGTGTATTCTTCAGTTATTTGCTGATCTTAATTCTCTACTGTACTGTTGTCTTACCTTAGTTTTAAAGGAAAGACTTTTTGCTGCATATATAATTCTAACCTGGAAGGTTTTGTTGTTTTGAAATGTATGCAGTCTTTTTTTCCTCTCTAGTACTTGTTAAACATTGATTTATCATGTTCCGTACATTTATGTTAAAGAGTCAGTTGTTACTGCTGTTGTTTTGTGAGTGACATTACTTTCTCATATAACTTCAGAAAAATTTTCTCCTCAGCAGTTGTGTCTGGTGTCCTTAAATGTGATGTTTTTTTATTTTTTAGATTTTTGTTGTTGTTGTTGTTGAGGATTTGTAGAACTTTATTCTTTGACTTGCTGTCATCAATAAATTTTAAAAAGTCCTTAGCCAGTATTTTTTCCTGATTGACTTCTTTGCTGATTTTCCTTCATTACTTTCTTTCATTTTTGTCTCATCTTTATACCATTTTCCATCCTTTTCTTTCTCTGTTATTTTCTACTGACTGACTTTCTGGTTTATAAATTCTTGTTTTCTACTCTTTTTAGTCCTAAATAAAACTCCAATGTTTGAATTCCTGGGATGTGTGTGTTTTGATTTTTTTCATAGATTTCAGTGCTTAGGTAAGTATCTACCTTGTCTTTTTTTTCTTGAATTTTCTAAATATAGTGGGTTTGTCTTTTTTTCTGTCAGTCTTCAATTATTTGGTTTTGTTTTCATCAGTATTTTTGACTGAATGCCAGATGCTCCTTGAAAAGTGGAAGCCCTGCCTATCCCGTCTATCCATGGTATACTTAGATGTGTGGTTTGTTCTCTGCATTGTGGTACGCAGAGTGTAGACACCTTGGTGCAAAGGCTGTTGAGTGGCTTGTGTGGGAATTAGTGGAAGTTGTATTTTGTTTGACTATTTTTTAGGAATTTTGGGGAAGCCTCAGATCACTACAAATGAATGAGTAAAGAGTTGAGGGAATTGTTGAAAAGAAGGATAATGGCAATGTACCGTTGAATTGTAGGTACAGAAGATAGGGAGAAAAGATGATGGTGAGATCATTATGGAATAGATGATGAGTAAGGCAACAAACAGCTGCAAAGAAAAGAGATGGTGACATTGGAATCTTGAACTCTAGATTAATGAAGATATGATAGTTTGTGCTAAAGCAGAATTCCGGAAAATGACTGTGAAAACTCATTTAAAGTAGAAGATAACATCACTAATAGTCTGTGCATGGTGTCTTACATGAAGAATCTCAGCAGTGGGAGGATGAGTGTGGAAGATTGCTGTGAATTTGAGACCATCCTGATCTACATAGAAAGTTCCAGGTTGGACTTACAGAGCAAGACCCTGTCTCAAATACAAGGCGAGGGGATATTAAATAAAAATCCTTAAAGAGATCAAGAAATTGAGAAGGAATGAATGTCAATGTCAGTATAAAATCTGATGATATCATTGTTAGAAAGGGTTTGTAGCAGCCAAGCATCCTACAAGGAATGGAAGGATTGACCTTCAGAGGACACTGACTGGTATGATCTGATGATCTAAGATTTAAAACTGGGATTTTTAATAAGGAAAGGGAAAGAATGGTTTGATATCGATAGGTATAACTGAGCCATGTGAACCCACAGGCAAAAGAAACATGTGAGAGAAGTTGTCTGCCATTGTAAATGTCTGTAGAGGAGGAAGGCAGTGACCTAGGAGATCCCGAGAGAAAACATTGAAAATGAAAAATAACTTTCAGATGTATAACAAGTTCAGAAGACTTGGTTGTTTTTATCCTTGATCTTGGTTGTTAAAGGCAATGGAGATTTAATGAGTATCTGCAGTATTTAAATTTTTAATGTCAAGTATGATATTTTGACAATTCCCAGGAAATGAATGTTAAATAGAAATCTAAAAATACTAGAACATTTAGTAAACGTTTTGAATTGTATAAAAAAGAATATTCTCATTTTCCCTTTTTCATTCTCTCTATCCCTCCCTCCCTCCCCTTTTCTCTCTCCCTCTCTCCTTCCCCTCTCTCCCTCTCCCCCCCATCTCATCCTCACATTCTCTAGTATGCTGGAAATGGAACCTTGGGTCTCAAACATGCTAGACAATTGCTCTATTACTGAGCTAAATCCCCAACTCCTTTAGTGGTTTCAAATTGGAATTACTTTTCAATAAAGCTTTACTTGACTTGAAGTTTTGGTTATGACATTATATGAAATTTTAAATTGTCTGTAGGTGTACTTGTAAATAGATTGGCTTTGTCTGCAATGGTAGTATTTGCTTCCCGCAAGTTGACTCTGAACACATAATACCCTCAGTCTTCCCTAAATCTTCTGGGAAGCCACATTTATTCAGAAGAATATGTTGTCTAACTTTCAGTGGAATAGTTCTAAAATAAGTTGTCTAAAAACTTGCATTGGTTGATAAATACTCCCTGGGTACAATATCCCTCCTTTTACCTTTCTCCCTGGGTACAATATCCCTCCTTTTACCTTTCCTCTTTTTTGATTTTTCCATACAGGGTTTCTCTGTGTAGCTTTGGAGCCTATCCTGGAACTCATTCTTTTGACCAGACTGGACTCGAACTCACAGAGATCCACCTCCCAAGTGCTAAGATTAAAGGCTTGCACCACCACCGCCCAGCTCTTTCCCGCATTTCTTAACTAGTGCTAACTACATACTTTTGATCAACTCTTTCCACCTGTGCCTAAAAATGTTAACAGTGTTGATCTCATTCTTCAGCTCTAACCCCATCTACTAATGCTGGATGTTTTCTGTCCTACCTTTCATGAGTATTTGTGGTTTCTTTGTGATATGTATGCTCTACTTTACTATCCAATATGTATATGTATGTCCTATATGATTGTACTTTGTAATGATTGTATGATTGCCCATCGTATACAAATAAGAGGACAATTAGATAATAGATGAACGATAAAGTAAAATGCACTCCTCAAGTTGTGTTATGTAGAGGTAGGAATGATAAAATTGTGGAACTGCAAGATAGAATGCTGTTTTGCCCTTTGCAGTATAGTACTGTATTTTAGAGAAGAACTGGTTTTGATTTTGAGTATCATTAAACAATGATTAGGCAATATTTTCATGAACCTCTTAAGTTGGGTTAATTTCTGAGAATTTTCTTAAAAATGTATTTAATGTATTCTCATTCTGTATTGCTTACTAGTAATGTGAAGTTTTTTTTCCATTCTATGTGTGTCTTGAGAATTAACTGCTTTTCACCCATGTGAACATGTTTTAATGTAAAATCTTAGGCAACATGCAGATTCTTCAATATTGTTCCTTAATTTTTAATGATTTGCAGCATTACTAGAAGTATTCTAGGCTTTGTATTCATACTCAGTCCACACTTAAATACACATTTTTCTTTACTCTTTTTCTTATATATTTAAACAGTTCAGAAACCATTGCCAGATGTTGGTATATCCTGCTTTCTGGATCTGTTCTTGTAAAAGACTCTATGGTCCTTCCTCCTTGCAGGTAAGTTTCCATAGATACTGTGTGGTTTTGTTTTGTTATTGGGTCTTAATTATGTATCCTTGAACTTGTACTCTAGCCTCAGCCACAGTGCATAGTCTGCTTTATCTAGCTAGGCAAAGTTAATGCTATAACTCTTTTGTTTCATATAAAAGTATATTTTTCTGTTGTTACCATTGGACATTTTTGGCAGGCATTTAATACTTATAATTCTGACGATACAATTTTCCCTTTCTATTTGAACCTTAAACAGTTTCTATGACTTAGAACAAATTGTAGTTTCTTGGTAAGTGTTGTCATGAGGCTTTAGCAAGTTCTGCTCAAAGCTCTCAGAAGTCTGTAAGAGCTCATACTCTTAAGAGTCAGATTTCTGAAGTTCTTATTTCTGCCTAGTGATTCTTTAGCAGATACTTAACCTCTAAGTTTACTCTGAAATGGTTATAATAGTAGAAGCGGTTTGATAGACTGGGTGTGTGAAATAGACTAGTTAAGTCTAAATGATAGAATAGTTCCTGGCTAACTAAAGTAGTTTTTAACAATTTTCACAATTACATTTTTGTTTTGTTTTGTTTTTCGAGACAGGGTTTCACTGTATAGCCCTAGCGGTCCTCAAACTCAAAGAAGTCTGCCTGCCTCTGCTTCCTGAGTGCAGGGATTTAAGTTGTGCCCCACCACTGCTGGTTTACTTTTTGTTTTTTATATATTCCTTTAAAATGTGTTGTTTCACAATTTACTTGTATTTTGATTCTGTTCCCTTCCCACTAAACCCCTTCCTTTCAACAAGTCTTTTCAGTGTATGTGTGCTACACTCTGTAGTCTGTGTGTTACACTCATGCTATATCATTTTGCATGTGTGGGGAAATTGGAGGGCAACTTGAAAGAGTTGGTTCTCTCCTTCTATCACATGGTTTCCAGGGATGAAATTTATGTCTTCTACTTGGCGATAAGCACCTTTACCTACTGAACCATTTCATTGCCCCCAAAAAACTTTTAAAATGGGACATGAGATTGCAGCTAAATTAGTTCAGTAATGTTAAATGTATTAAACTTAACTATCAGGGCACAGGATGTCTCTGTTTATATGCCATTTTGAAAGTCATATCTTGCTTGAATTCTAAAACTTTACATTGTTGACCATTAGTTAAGTGAAATCTGTGCTTTTTCATGAGTAGAATAAAACATCTTAACTTTTTACAAAGAAGCTGGGTGGTGGTGGTGGTGATGTCTTTAATCACAGCACTCAGGAGGCAGAGCCAGGTGGAGTTCAAGGCCAGCCTGGTCTACAAGAGCTAGGTCCAGGACAACTAGAGCTGTTACACAGAGAATCCCTGTCTCAAAAAACCAAAACAAAACAAAAACCTTTTTACAAGGAGAATTTGTTGATTCTTGGTTATTTAAACCTTTCTGCTATTCCCTTCCTTTTGTTTGTGAAACTCAAAATAATGAATTTGCATTGAGTTAGTTCTGAAACCACTGCTTGTGGTTGTTTTTAAGATTAGTATTTTCTTTTGAATAGTTCTTCAGTCTTCCTGTGGTTTTTAAATAGTCAAAAATTTGTTGTAAAAACTGTAGGCAATAACTGGCTATTAGTTTGTAATCTAGGCAATGAAATTTGAGTTTTAAAAATAACTCATAGGAGTATGTAAGCTTTTACAAAATAAAGTTATGTTGGCTATAGCTACCAAAACCACAGCAAGCATGATTAGTTATAGTAGTTTATTTAATCTTTATATTAAAGAATATGGGTAGTAGATTTTTAATTTTTGCATGAAGAAATTGTTAAAGGTTATTGAATACTTGTTAATATTAATGAATTATGTTTGGTGGTGGTGGCACACGCCTTTAATCCCAGCATTCAGGAGGCAGAGGCAAGCAGATCTCTGAGTTCAAAGCCAGCCTGGTCTACAAGAGCTAGTTCCAGGACAGACTCCAAAGCTAAAGCTACAGAGAAACTCTGCGTCAAAAAAAATAAATAAATAAAATAAAATAAAGAATTATTGGAAAGGAAAGTATGTAAAGTGACAATTGGCATAAAATAAGCAGCACATAAATTTTGACTTGTTTTGCTGTAGTTGCAGTTGGCTCTGAAAATTGATACTAAAAGAATATGAACTCTCTGTAATATTAAGGATAAAAAAAAGAATTCATTCAACCCCGATATCCCAAGTTAAAAACAAACCTAAAAGGTTTCTATTCAGCAACAAAACAACTTTTTGCCTAATAAAATACAGCAATCCTTCACTAATGTACCGTTCTAAATTCTGACCCAAATAAAGCGGTGCATAGTTCTATTAATCATTTCTAACTATACCAAATATATATTCCATCTGAATATTTTATTGACTAAAGCTTACTTTATAAGGTTCACTCCTAATATTTTGTATATAAAATAAATATAAGAAAGAGAACGGGGGAGAAAATAACTTACACAAGTATAACCATAATAACCTATAAAACATTACTGGAGTCTTTGTTTCTATAACTGGTCATAGGTGTAGTTCTCATCCTTTTACTAGTCATTCAGAATTCCTGCCTTCGGCTGAAACTTGACTGCTCAGAGTTCTTTACCATAGTGAGAGAAGAACCGTATTGCAAAGTGTTCTTGATTATCTCGCCTTTTTGGGGGGGTTGTTTTGTTTTTAGTTGTATTTTGACATGATCATACTATAAAGCACACAAAGAGAGTTCCTTTATCCCCTGTTGTGTGCTACAACCCAATTTTTCCTTGGTCATTGGGATTAATCACTTATGACAATCTTTGCTACCTATTGGTTCAGTGGCCAGGAGAAGTTTCCAGTTCAATAGAAGAATGACTGTGTTCTCCTGATAGAAGCATTAAAACTAAGCCAACAGAGTTCAGTTGGTATGAAGCAAGCAAAAATACTATGAATAAGTTATTAGATAAAGCACTGAGAATACTGGGGAAAACAGCAAGCATTGTTATACTTCTGTTGCCAAAAAGTTGGTTTCTTGATTGAAGATAATGCAATCTGCAGTACCAAATGGGAAATGAACTTTGTAAGCTAATGAATGATAACACTAGTAGAATTCGAATGTGTCTGTTTAATGAGGGTAAATAACCTGGCTCCAGTAGTTGTCTTTTCCCCTTGAGGAATGCAACAGGAGCTCTGTAGTGATATTTTGTTTATGATCTAACAAAGTTTGCCTAAAGATCAGAGTGCAGAGCTAATCTACTAGTTAGCCATAGAGGCCAGGCAATGGGCACATACCTTTAATCCCAGCACTGAAGAGACAGAGACAGATGAATCTCTGAGGATACCCTGAGCCATACAGGATTGAATCTGTCTAAAAGAGAAACAGAGCTCACATAAAAGTGATCCCAGCACTAGGGACAGAGAAATATAAGGTGGGAGGAGACAGGAGTTCGGATGCAGTCTGAGAAGTTATAGAGGTAGATGCAATCTGAGGATTTGTAGAAATAGGATCACCTTTTGGTCTGAGCCTTGGTAGAGGAAATGGTAAGAACTCTCTAGTGGTTGACTGCTTTGCTTCTCTGATCTTTCAGTTTTTGCCCCTGATATGTGACTCTGGGTTTTTATTATTAAAACCAATTAGAATTCATGTTACATCTGGCACCCAACTTTTTGGGGTACAAATTCAGAAAAAAAGCCGTTTGCCTGTGGCTTTGCAGCCACCGGCAAAGACCAGAACTACATGCAGCGGGAGTCACCGCCCTGCATGATAGGTTTTCCTTTCTTCTCTCCTGGTGGAATTTTCCTGGATCCCCTTCTCAGGCTGGTGTCAAACTAGCTTCTGCCTTGAAATCCTGTCAGGCTTCTACTGTTCTGCATAGCAGCAATCAGCCTCACATCTTCATCATCATCATTGGCAGATTTGGTGAGAAAATTGTTCCTACTTCTGAAAAACTAAATACTCAGATGTAGCATTAGAATTTGAGCCCCACCACATCTTCTCCCTCTCTGCTACCATAGTTGGTGTTTATAGTCCAACCACATAAGCACTGTAGAAGCTAGGTAAAGGGACTGATGAGTGTTCTCTTTTGTGCCATCTTAATTATTAAGAGTCTTCTCTGGGACTGAACAGATGGTTCAGCAAGTAAAGTATTTTCTACCCAAGCATGAGGACCTGGGTTCAGATACCTACCAGACATATAAAAGCCAGATATTTCGATGTACATTCATAATGCTAACATGGTAGGGTGGTAGTAGTATGGAATAGAGGGGGAGGAGAGAGAGAGAGGATCCTAGGACTTTGGCCAGCCAATGTAGCCAAACATTGGGTTTGCTGAAAGACCTTGTTTTAGAAAATACTGTATAAAATGATAGAGCAAAACACCTAATTCCATCTGTAGCCAGCATACACATACACATGTGCATATACAGACTATAGAATACAATAACTGTCTTCTCCACAACATGTTCCCTTTTGTGGTCTACATGGACACATCTTTAAGTTCTGTACCTGTTCTGTAAGGTGCTCATCTACATATCTCTTCCTAGACTTCCTTGTTACCAGGTTTCAAATTATGGTCTTTGAAGTCTCTGACCATTCAAAATTAGTAACTGTCTATTTAGATCAATAATTGTAGATATCTGTTTATGAGGTAAACAGTCACAGAAAAAAATGAAGTTATATATAAAAACCAGAATCCATTAGATGTGTTACTTCAAGTTTCAGTTCCTAGAAATACCCCTTTGCAATTTCAGTAGCTTCAGCATTTCTTGGAAGTATGGGTAAGAACCCCAGGAAATTAATAACAAGTGACTTTTTACTTCTTTTAATAGATAGTTTAATTTTAAAAGTTCATTTGGGGACAGAAGAGATAGCTCAGCAGTTAGGAACACTGGCTGCCTTTCTAGCAACCCAGGTTTGATTCTCACCCACTTGGCAGCTCATAACCATCTGTAACTCTAGTTCCAGGAGACACGGCACCCTCTTCTGACGTCTACAGGCACCAGACATACACATGATATACAGACATACATGCAAGCAAAATACTCACAAAGAATAAATTTTTAATTAAGTTCATGTAAATATGAACAGAGACATGTTAGTCAGAATCAAAATCTAAGTGTGATGGAAAAGCTCATAACTTTGTATTGACCTATACAGGGAAGAACTAGCTCAGTTGAGATGGTAGTTGGAAGTTCGTTATTATATGAGTTTGGGATTTTCTACTATTTACTATTAATTGAGTAAAAGCACAGACTTAAAGAATAAATGAAGTAACCAGGCGGTGGTGATGCACACCTTTAATGTACTTGGGAGTCAGAGGCAAGCGATTTCTGTGAGTTTGAGGCCAGCCTGGTCTACAAGAGCTAGTTTCAGGACAGGCTCCAAAGCTACAGAGAAAACACTGTCTTGAAAAACCAAAAATAAATAATTAAATGATGTTCTTCAAAGTAGAAACAGAAGTAATATAAGTTTAGGAAAGGAATTTATAAGTTAAAATACTAAGGAAAATATTTAATGCTATTAAGAAAGTTCCATCTTACCTTCTGAACATTTCTGAAATGTTGTCAAGTTACATGAAAAGCAGTATGGGATTTTAAAGTCAACTTTTTGCAAAGATGTGACTGAAAATGCATCAAAGTAGGAATCTTTTGCTTATCTGAGGTATGTGATTACAAGAACTGAAAGCTTACAGAAATAGTAACAGCTAGACGCAGTAGAAATTTCATTCAAATATTAAAGTCTTAGAAGCATGGCTACCTTTTAGCTTCAAATCCCTCTCCCTTCCCCGAGTGTTTTTGGGGTTTTTATTTTGTTTATTGGTTGGTAGGTTCTCTTCTTAATATATAGAGCCCAGACTGGCTTTGAACTCTTAATCTCCATCTTAAATTTCCCAAGTACTGGGATTACAGGTAGATAGCACTACATCAGGTTCATGTTGGGGAGGGTGGTGCATGTGGCAATCAGAGCACTGCTCTTAGTGCCATTCCTTAGGAACATACTCTCTTTTTGAGATAGGGACTCTTACTGGGATCTAGGGCTTTTCCAGTAAGCTAGGATGTCTGGCTGATAGCAATCAGCAGGAATCCACTGTTGTCTGTGTCTTCCTGGCACTGGGATTACCAGTGTGAACTCCCACACTGAGTCTGCAGATTGAGCTCATGTCCTCATACTTGCTTTACAGACTGAGCCCCAACCTCATGTTTTTTAAATAGACTTTTTAAAATAACAGGAAGTAGCACTAAAGAAAAGCCTATATACCATTTCAAGGGAATAGGATGGTAGAAGAGGTAAAAAATAAAACATGAAAGAACAAAACCAAAAAGACTGAAAACAGCAAATACAAAAGCATGGTGTTAGACAAGCTTCAGCTTAATAGCAGTGAAGGTTATGGGAGCGTTTTTCAAGTAAAAGAAATTATATCAAATGCAGAAAAACAGGAAACAGATTTCAAGCGTTAAGACTGATAAAATCTTGATTTTAAAAATTGAAGGAATTTAAATAACAGGTTAATATCTCACTAAGAAAACAGAATTCCCAAACTTGAGTATTAAATTCAGTCTAGAATGTAGAAAACAAGTTTAAGGTGAATTTCTTTCAGAATGTATGGATAGTTTAATATAGAAAAATCAATTGATTTAAATGATTAAGACATTGGTATAGTTAGGGTTTCTGTTGCTGTGAAGAGACACCATGACCATGGAAACTCTTTTAAAGGAAAATATTTAATTGGATGGCTTACAATTCAGAGGCTCGGTCCATTATCATCATGGTGTGACATGACAGTGTACAGGCATACATGGTGGTGGAGAAGGAACTGGGATTTTTATATCTTTGTCTCCCTGGATGTGACTTGCGCATATATGAGACCTAACAGCCCGCCTCCACAGCCACACTCTTCCTCCAACAAAACCACACATAATTCCAGCAAGGCCATATCTCATTAGTGCCACTTCCTTTGGGGATCACTTTCTTTCATACCACCACAAATATCAAAGGAGAAAAATGCATCAATCACTGTTGTTATGTGATGCAAAAGAGACCCTTAGCAGTGGGTCCCTTGGCCGTCCAAACCACAGAAGGTAACAACATGCCATGCAGACAGAGCATGAGTGTGGATTTTATTGAGAGGAGAGGAGGTTAGAGTGAAGGGAGGGAAGGGAAAGAGGCAGAGACAAACAGACAGACAGACAGACAGAAAACTGCCTCCTTAGGGAGAAATGCAGACAGGAAGAAAGGGAGTGGACCGAGCTTGGCTCTTAAAGGGACATTTGCACCGGATGTACAGTCGGGGTGAGGTACCAGGTTCCCCAGGGGCAGGTCCAAGATGTGCCTGGATACTAACATTTTTCCCTTCTTTTTTCATTATAAAGGTGGGGAGCTAGGTGTGGCAGGTTAAGGGAATGAGTGTGTGTCAAGTTCTCAAGATGCTTCTTGCTGATTTGTGGGAGTTGAAATTTTGGGGAACTGAGGAAGCTGGGATGCTGCCACGTCTTGTGGTAGCTGGCTGTTTCACTGCTGTCCAGGCTCTGTGGAACTTGTCCAGTGTCTCTTGGACCTTTCGAGGTGTTGGCAGAGCAAAGGACAAGATTAATTTTATGAAAAAATGATTTTCTTTAGGTCTTGGTGATTGTGGGGGGGAGGGTGTCAGGACCACGGGAAGGTGGGGAAACTTGGGCTCTTAGGTCCTGGTAATTGAGGGAGGGGTGTGTCTGACCTGTTTGAGGTGAATCCTCCAATTTCAGCTCCCTGGAACTTTCAAGAATTCTTTGAGTTTGTGAAAACATAAGTTTTAGACACATTAGCATTTCCACTGTTTATAATCAGTACTGAAATTTAAATGGAAGTATATTTATGCCAGAGATGACTGTGACAGATGTTTTTGCACAATGGAAAGTATCTTTGAGGTCTGTAGTTAGGAAACCACCAAAGGGAATTTAAAATCTTGACCTTGCAGTTATGACAGCTAGATGAACAGCTTATCAGAATTTATTGATTATTGACTATGGACCCTTGGAGTCCTAATATAGCAGTAGCATAATGAAAAAGAAATATGGAACATGTTTTATTCTTTCAAATGTCTCAAATCACTTGCCTTTGTTATTACTTAAGCTTTTTATCCTCAGACCTTCATAACTTGCATGTACTTTCATTTGTACACCTTAAAACACATTTTTAGACCCTAAAACATCCTTAGATCCTCACAGCTTAAGCTTTGCATTTTTACACAAGTGACTCTGAAAGCACCTGTTCCTTTTCCATTATTATGATATCACCTTATCATTCAGGAGAAATCTATTTTTGTGAGTTTGTTATCTGAGCCTGGTAACAAGTTAAATTGTGTCTAGATTTAGCCTTGGTTCCTGCCGTTAAGCTGGCAAAGCTATCAATCGTCAAACTGCATCAGAGATCTTGAGAAGGATAAATTTTACCTGAGTTGTTGATTTTAAAATGACAGAGACCAGATTGATTACCTAAACAGCCACCCCGGGGTCCTCCATGGTCGTTGAGGGCAGGTCCTAGGGCAGCATTTGTCTTTCAGCTGGCAGTGACAGGCTTAAGATCCTGTGGATTAGGAGTTTGTTGGAAGACCAGCTTTTCCATTGGCTTAGGCAACTCGAGGCAATCGATTTCAGTGTTTGTCATCCATAGTCTGGAGAGGTCTTTACAACAGTATAGATGAAAGGCAGTTTTGCTCAGCGGCTAGCACTTTCACTTGGTGAAGTGAGTTACAGATGGATAGAAGTTCTGTGCCCATCTGATTTCTTTGGAGGAAATACTCAGATCTCTGAGCATTTAAGGCTGTCTGTTGGGTATATATTTGGGTATGAGTTATAACTATAACGACATGAGTGCAGGTTCTGCCTGAAGAGTTGGAGCTGAGAGGTTGTGGAGGAATGTTTTACCCAGAATCCTCCAGCTTGACCGTAACTGATTTTAACTTAGCAGGTCAGATTTATACTTGCAAAGGATAAAGATGTTAAGGAAAATTTTTTGCACTAGAAGCTTAACAGTAAAAAGTGACAATTGTGAAGAACAGCTTACAGGAAATCTCTAGGTTAGCTTTTGTTAATATGAAATAGATTCTTACAACCTTATATTTAATTTATTACTATGCAGAATGTATTTTAAAGCAGAATTGAATCACATACACAGTGTGTTATAATAGACCTAACCATATATTTATCATTATTTAAAAGTATATACCAATTTAAAACATTTGAGACTTATTGCTTCTTTAGTCTAGGAGATACAATGAACAGAGTTTCATATATGTACAGTTAAATTTTAATTGCATACACAGACATACAAAATTAAAGTTAGCTTACATTCACACTAAAGTCAAATGAAAGTGAGCGAGAGGAAGTTGTCTTTTTCACTTCCAACTACTGTATCACTGGCAGAATGTAGGGTTCCATAAGTGGCTATGTGTTTTAATTTATTGAGGGGGGCACTTCCCACGAGTGAGGTAGAGATAAGGTTGAGAGACTGAACTCCAGCATCCCAGAGGTTCAATATGGACCACGGCTCAAGCTGGCCTTGGGTGGTCACCTACAAGGTCTAGATGCTTTGGGGAATGGGTGAGCGTATGCCTACATCATCATGTGGGGATGGGAGCCTGAAGGGCTCTAAGCCTGAGAGACCCGTGGTTGCCCAGTACTGAGTCTTTCAACTGGAGCCAGAAGGCAAGGAACCACAGTTAGAGGCAAATCTTTTCATGGAGGCATGACAGGAGGTGGAGGGACCTACCACTGCTGCCTGTTTTGTTGATGTTGGGTATAGAAATCCAGTGATCCTGAGTTGAAAAAGCGTCCCACTGGGTTGGAGATTACAGGGTCTGTTGCTCTTCAAAACAGCCAGGCAAGAGGAACTGATAGAAGAACCTGCCAAAGTGTCACAGATAACCATTATTATGATAGGACATGAGAGGGGCCCTTAGAGGTGAGTCCCTTGGAGGGTGGGTTCAAAACGCAGCAGGTAGCAGAATGCTCCGTGCAGAGCTTGAGTGTGGAGTCAATTGAGAAGGAAAAAGGGTAGAAGGGGGGCAGAAAGCTGCCTCCTCAGAAGAAATGGCAGAAAGAAAGAGGGAGTGGGCGGAGCTTGTCTCTTAAAGGGACTTTTGCACCTGCATACAGTCAGGGAACTGCTTTCCATGCACAGAAGGGTGAAGTGCAAGGTTCCCAAGGGGCTGGACCAAGATGTGCCTAGATACTAACAACTTTAAACATGTAGGAAATTTTTTTTTAAAACAAAAAATCATACTATCCTGGTAAGAATGTTTTAATATTGACCCCTTTAGTTGTTGAAGTGTATTGTATTCATTTTGTTTTTGTGTGTGGTGTATGTACACATTTACATAGGTGTGTTCTAACAGCCAGAGGATTGATGTCAGATGTTTTTGTCATTTGCTCTCCCCCTTATATTTTGACACAGGGTCTCTCAAAACCTGGTGTTCACCAACTGACTGAGCTGTCCAGCCAGTAAACTCCAGAGACCTGTGTTACCTCCTGCAGCATTGTGTTTGCAGATGTGTACCACTGCTCACCTGGCTTTTGTGGTTATTGGGAATCCAGAATGAGGTCTCATATTTGTGTAGTACGCACATTACTCCAGCCCTCTCTCCCTAGCCTCATGTCTGAAAATTATTTCTAAATAAAGTTGAGTTTACCTTTACTTTTCATAGTAAAATCTAACACTGGATCAAGAAAGCAAGACTTCATTGGATTTGCTTTTAAAATAAAATTTAACACATGAATTTGAATCAAATATCCCTTTGTTTGATTCAGCAAATAAGTATGCTGTCTATACATCAGATAGAGTTAAACTTTATTGTCATCTTGGTGTGGTATTTAGAATTGTCACAGAAACAAACTTCTAGGCATGTATGTGAGATGTTATCATATTAGGTTAATCTACATGAAAAGAATCCCCTTCCCCTCTATGAGTGATTCTATTCTATGGGCAGGGTGATGATAGTGAATAAAAAAGAGAAAACCAGATGAACATAACTGTTTGTTGCTCTGCTTATTGACTCTGAACCCAGTGTAACCAGGTGCTTCACCTTCCTGCTGCTATGCCTTTCCAGAAAGGATGGAATATAGCCCCTGAACTATATACCAGAATAAACCTGTCTTGCATTTCTCTTGCAATTTGGGGAGGAAAAGGTTCTTTTTAACTTACATTCCGTATCATAGTCCATCATGGAAGGAAGTCAGGACAGGAACTGAAGCAGAAGCCATGGAGGAATGCTGCTGAGGGGTGGCACTGCACACAGAAGGCTGGCTGGGCACTCATTGATTATTAATCAAGAAAATACCCTCCCCCAGACTTGCCTAAACCAATTTGATAGGGGTAGTTTTTGAATTGAGGTTTGGCTTCCCACATAACTCTAGTTTGTGTTAAGTTTATGGGGGAAGGAGCAACCAGAACAAAACCCTTCTGAAATGCTTCTAATTCGTGTTTGGGCTTGACAATGAGATGAGTAACTAATGTCTTTGGGGGAAAGATAGAGACTGAATTGTAACTTTCCCCTCGCCCAAGGACCCAGTGTGCCACTGAAAGAAAACTTTGATGTGGAATTGGAAGATAAACATGATTATCAAATGAAGGAGAGAGGCATTGTGGGCAGAGAACATGTCTGCTCTGTGGCCTTGACTCCATTAGGAAGTTTTATTTCTTTGTTTTAAGACAGTCTAGCAAGGTAGCCAAAGAGAGCATGGAACTTATCTGTATCCCCAGTGACCTGAACTTTCAGTTCCCTTGCCTCTGCCTCTCATGGGCCAGGATTTCAGGTTTGCACTGGCATGCCTGATTCTAAATGAGTAGTTGAGAAATAGTCTCAGGTCATCTTTAAGTTTCCAATTATCATCCAACTTAAATTCTTAAGAAAATTCCTTCTCATCTTAAACAAGTAAGTTATCTGTTATCATCAGTTTAATATGTAATGTGTCAAGTATTTATAGACAACCTATTAAATGGAACTTGGAAGCAATTAGGTGGAGAGGACCTTGCTTTACACGTTCCACACATGACCCCAGTATGCATTTGCCTGATATTGAACTACCCTAGGAATGATGGACCTCCAAAAACAAAATCTGTGTAAATAAAAACAAAAGAAAATTCAAAATCAAAGGAAGATTCAAGTGAGGATGGATCGATGAGTTGAAAAGATAGGATATAATAATAGAAATCAATTAAATTAAAAGTTAATTCTTTTGAAAGTCAACAATCTATAAACCTGATGTTTGACATGAAAAAAGAAATGATATTACCAAACTTGAACATGAACAAGGTGATGGTAATTCAAAGGGAATTTTAGGAACTTTATATCAATAAATTGAGCAAATCTTGCAAGGACTTAACATTCTCAAAATGGTCTCAAAAGAAACAGCTGAAGAAAGAGAAAGCCGAGGCTTGCAGGCTTTACTGCTGAATATTTTTAAACACAAAGACAAATTATTCATATAAAAACTCCTGGAAAATAGAAGAATGTTTTCAATTTATTGCTTTGAGGCATTATAGCCACCACCAATGCTAGAGAAAAGCATCCCAAGTAAGAATTCCATGTCTTGACTCACACCTTTAATCACAGCACTAGGGAGGCAGAGGCAGGTTTATCTTTGTGAGTTTGAGGGCAGCCTGTTCTGTTTAGCAAATTCCTGGCCGGTTGGAATTTTAGGCGGAGGATGGATCAATACATGCAGAAACTGCTAACTAAATAATAGTAAACTGAATTTAGGAATGTATTTCAAATATTGCATTACCAATATAAGAACTTTCCAAATACAGGATTGGTTGTACATCCAAAAATAAATTAATAAAACATTATGATAAAATGACATGCAAAACTGCCTGATAATTTAAGCACAGAAAACTATTGATAGAATCCAAAACAAAGTAAAAATTGTGGACATGCAGTAAGCATTCTCCTAGACCTTAATATAAATCATGTACAAAAAAATTTTACCTTAAGGACTGTTCTTTTGCTTATCTCTGACCATTTCCAATTAATTTTTTTGCTCATGGTGTTTTACTGAATCTCCCCTTTTTTGGTTTCATAATTTTTATTTGTTTGTTTATATGTGTGCCATAGCACACATGTGGAGATTCGAGGACAGCTTGGAGGACTTGTCTCTGTCCTTCCTCCATGTGGATCCTGGGACTAAATAAAACTTAGGTTGTTAATACATGGCAACAAGCTTCTTGCTGAGCCATGTTGCTAGTGTTCTGTATTAATTAGCTACTTATTTAGCACTGTTTACTTAAAAAGAAAAAAAAGGCTGTTTCCCTAACCCACTGAATACACTTTACTTTTGTTACAAAAACAATTGGAGAGGGTGATAGTGGTGCATGCCTTTAACCCCAGCACTCAAGAGGCAGGGGTGGGTGTATCTCTGTGAGTTCAAGGCCAGCCTGCTCTACAAAGCCAGCAAAGCCAGGACTGTTACACAGAGAAGCCCTGACTTGAAAAAACCAAAACAAACAAAAACATCAATTGGAGCATCTATGTGTGGGCTTCTCTGTTCTTCTTGGCCTGTTTCCTTGAGTTGGTCCACTGCTTCATCATCTGAAATATCATTGTGTCATGCAGTTTGATAATGTGGACACTCCAGATTTGTTTTCCACCTTTGTTTCAATTATAGTAGATTCTTGACATTTCTGTATAAATCTTTGGATTGTTGGAATGTTGTGTCAGTCTTTGAGATTAACTTTTGGGATTTTCTTTTATTGTAATTGCATTGGGTCTGTACAGTTTGGAGAGAATAGTCATTTTATTAATTTAATGTCAGATGTCATACATTTTATGTAATTGGATTACATTTTTGGTTATATTACTTCAGTTAGTAATAGTAATTGTTCTACCATAATTCTAGCTATCTAGTTGATTATTTTGAGCCTTTTAAACTTGTGAGATCAAATTCAGCACTTCCTCAGGACTGTAATGTCATTATTTAAAAATGCATTTCTGAGAATGATACTAAATATCCGTGTATTATGTGCTTTTCAGTTGGCTCTTTTTTCTCACATACCCATTGTATATGCTGTGAACCACAGTATAATACTCAACTTCAGACTCAAGGACCTTTCCAGAGATTCCCAAAGTGCATAAACTGTGTATGTGTCCACGCCCTTCCTCTCTTTGTATCTGTCTTCTCTGCCTCTCCATCTCTTTTCTGATGCTCTAACTTGGCAAATTTGAAGACTTTGAAGCATTTTCCCCCCTAAAAATTCAGCTCCTGTCTTTCAGTTCAGTAGCTGCTTCTTGTGTAGTGTTGAGAATACCTGTAGGAAGGATAGTAAGCTAAGCATTTCACAGGGTCCGCATTGCTTCTACTTTCTCTCTCAGAGATGCTACCCCTATTCTGCCTATCTTCTAGTATCTGGAAACTTGCTGCACATATCTTTTTTTAAGTTTTTTTTGTTTTTGTATTTTCATTTAAGAGAGTATATGCAGTTCCTAATCTGTGTTGCATGAAATTTCTGTAGATTTAGCATTATGTATTAGGTAATGTAAGACTGAATTCAGAAAATATATATAATTCTTTTCCTTAAAAATAAGTGATTTTTTTTAACATTCAAAAGTCATTTCATTGGAATTTTTTGCAGGGGACAGTTCAGGGTCTTACTGTGTAGCACTGGCTGGCCTTAAGCTCAGATAACCACCTGCCTCTCCCCTCTTAATGCTGGGATTAAAGGCGTGTGCCACCAGGCCCTGCTACTTTCATTAAATTTTGATTAGGATTTTGTTGTAAATTATTTCTAACAAATCTTAGATGTTGCAAAATTGTTTAACTACAATTTTGAGCCTTCTCTTAAAAGTATATGCTACTTGTCACTATACATTTGAGCCTGGGTTCCAGTTCGTTGGTAAAGTTGTATGATTTTCCTTATAAATGACTTTGTATTTAATTTGAGTAACTTTGTATTAGTTTAATTATTAGTATCTTTCCCCTTCCCTTTAAGTTACTTAATATAGAAGCAGTATTTTACTTAGATATATTTTTTGTTTCATATGTATGAGCATTTGGTCTACATGTGTGTGTTTGGTGCCAGTGGAAACCACAAGAGAGTGTAAGATCCCCTAGTACCAGAGTTAACAGAAGGTTGTGAACCACCATGTGGCTGCTGGGAACCAGCTGGGTACCAGCTTCTCTGTAAAAGCAAAAAGTGCTTTTATCCAATGAATTGTCTCTCCAGCCCCATTACTTACATATTTTTATAGTTGATCACAGTACTAATGTTTTAGGTTGTTCTCAAGTTTAAGTATACTCTGTACAGTTAATCTTTGTGTCTCATGTGTTTGACAAGTTATTTTCTGCTTTCTTTGTTTTTTAAAAAGTAATGTACTTTATCTTTTTAAAGCCTAGCTTTTCTTTTTTCTTTCTAGTTTTTGTTTGTTCAGAAATCTTTCTCAGGTGAAGCATATGGAGCACTTCTCTTAATGTGATCTTGCTTAAGGTTCATTTCAGAAATGGCTGATGGCTGGCAACACTTTTTTAAAACGTACATCATTTTGTCTATCCGTATTTTTTTATTTACTAAAAGTTTTTTGTTTCTATGTCTGTTGTCTAATGTAACAGTTATAAAAATTATAAAACATTATATAATTATAGTATCACATCTTAAATGGTTTTATTTTAGCTTAGTCTTGGTTAAGTGTTTAGAGTTTGAGGTTAGGCTAATATCTTTTATAAACAATTATGGGAACAAAATAAAGAAAGAAATTTTAGAAAAATTTTATACAGAATTATGTTGGATTGTTATATTTGAGCAATTAAGAGGAACTCTTGTGTGTGTGTTTTGTTTTTGTTAGAAAGTTCCAAGAAGATTATAATTTCTTGGTTAATGTCTCAGTTTTTGTTTATTTTTTCCCCATTTTAAAATTCATTGTAACTTCTGCTAAAGAAATTGTTTTTCTGTTTTTGTAGTTTTGGTAAGCAGTTTGGAGGAAAAAGAGGATGTGATTGTCTTGTATTAGAACCTTCAGAAATGATTGTGGTAAGACGCTGACTTGTTTTTTGATATGCTTCAGTTTCAATGATCTAAGACATTGTTTAAGTAGCATCAAAGCCATGCTGCTTTATGTATTCTTTTCTCTAAAATTCCTTGATCCTTGAAATAATGTACAACAAATAGAGATAACATATCCCAAAATTGGCAACTTTCTTTACTGTTGTACCTAAAAATTAAAATACAGGCTTTTGGGGGGTATGTGTGTGTATGTGCATGTGTTCATGTATCTTTAAAGGGCCATGTTTATTTCTGGTGTTTTCTCCTTTGCCATTGATGTAGTCCATACATTTGGAATGGTTTGAAAGAAAGACTTTGGAGAAAAATAATGGCACATGTAAAATAGGCCTAAGTAAGAAATAGATTAGATCTAATTCTATGCCCTTTAACAATTTAAGATGATCTTTCATTTGGGCTTGTGTTTAATGAATAATTCTTTTAAATTTTCCAAAAGAGGCCATAAAGGTAGCTAGCTATAACTTTATAAAACCTAGCTTTTTAAAGATTTTTTATATTTATGTGTATGGTTGTTTCTCTTGCATGTGTATAAGTAGACCACATGTGCAAATGTCCACAGAAGTCAGAAAAGTATTGAATGCCGTAGAACTGTAGATACAGGTGCCTGTGAGCTGCCATAAGGTTCTGGGAACAAAACTCAGAAGTGCTTAACCATTAAGCCGTCTCTTCACCTCCAAAATGTCTTTAAAGGAAAACAACTCCATCAGTCGTTTTTACCTGATTCTGAGAACTGTCTAAAAAAATAACATATACTAAATGAACTTCTTGTCCTACCAGCATCTCTGTAGATGCCGTGTCTTGTGACTGATGGGAAGTGTTGTGAAGTGAGGTTGACTTCTTGTTTGTTTTATTTCTGATGGTTGTTTTGCAATGAGGTCTCAATATGTAGCTCTGGCTTGCTTCAGGCTTGTTATGTAGACTAGGCAAGAGAGACCCTCCTGTTTCTGCTTTCACAGTGCTGGGATTAAAGGTATACACCATACCCAGCTAAGGTTGACTCTTAAGCATTTTTGTAAATGCTTGAAACTAAACCAGTTTGCCATTTCATGGCGGAGTAGTCAGATTGATGTCTTTAAGTTCTCTCTTCCTCAAAGTGGATCACACATCATCATATTGCATTAAACCTCCTGTAATTTAAGCTCCTAGAAGAAAAAAAAATGTCTTCGTTTGTGTCTCCTACCCTAAGCTTCAGGAAAGTACATTCTAAGTTCCTGAGTAGATGCTTAAAATAGCACATAGCACCAAACCTTCTATGTACTGTCTTTTTTCTTTTTCTATGTATGGATATTTTCATAAAGTTTAATTTATAAAGTAGATAAAGCAAGAGGGTATTAAAGATAGCTAATAATAAAATAGGTAACCATAACAATTCACTGCTGTAAAACTGAGCATGATCACTTTCTAACTCTTACCTCTTACTCACTTTTTGGGGGACTGTAGTTAATTAGAACTCTAAGGAAAGAAAAAAAATGACAGATGAAGGGACGTTTAGTGTATTTGCAAAGGATGTCTGCGTAGTTAGTACATGTACAGTTATGTTTGAGGCATGGACTTTTACTTTTCTTTAAGCACTGGATATCTGAAATACTCAGCAGGGCATGAAAATTCCTTCTTTAAATGTATATTTTTACGGGTATGACAAGAATACCACCCTTAGTTTGGCACATTTACCATTTTTCATACATGTGGGAAGTAGTGGTGCTAGAACGGCAGTTGTCTTACAGTTAGTGTGCAGTGATTCTTAGTGCACATAGACACTGTATATAGCTGCATGTCTCTGTAAGAAAACGTCAGAAAATTTTTAAGCTACAGTCTCATCTTACATTATAATGCTGCTTTAAACCTGGAATTATTAGCCTTTTCTGTAAAGGGAGTTTGGTTAGATTTTGTTGTTTTTTTCAGAAAATGTTTAGGAATCAACCATGCTCTGGCTACTGGTTATGCCTAGTTTCTCTCCCTCAGTGAAATACATGTCAGCCCTGTCTAACACATGTGCACATATCTGTGTTAATTTCTCCATATAGATTTCTGTTTAAAACTCATAGTTTATTCTGGTGTTTAACAATATCCTTTTACTAAGAGTTAGAATTTGTTCGCTTACATTATCATGTATCTATTAATTTACTCATAATTGTTTAAGCATTGGGCTGGTGGGATGTTCAGCATGTACAAGTGCTTGCCACCAGTCTGACAACCTGCATTACAGAAAGAGTTCCCTGATCTCCACACTTGGTGTGGCTGGTGTGTGTGTGTGTGTGTGTGTGCTAAATAATGTAAGAAAATGTTAATAAAAATTGTCTTAATTGTTTACCCATAACATAGAAAACACAACTAATTAGAAGCCAGGCATGATAATTCATACTTAGAATTCTTATAATTCCAACATTTGACAAGATGATGGCATGATGATTATGAGTTCAAAACCATATAATGAATTGGAAGTAGCATGAGTTACCTAAGAGCTTGTCTCAAAAGATTTTTTTTAAAGGAGAGGAGAAAAAGGACTAGCGTGAGGAAACAAGTATTACTAGCAAGAATACTAATATACAAATATTTGTGTGTACATGTATGAGTTTTGGTTTTTTGTTTGCTTTGGGTTTTTTGCTTTGTTTTGTTTGTTGTTGTGTAGTTTTTGGGTTTTTTCGAGACAGGGTTTCTCTGTGTAATAGTCCTGGTGTCCTGGAACCGCTCTTTATATCAGGCTGGCCTCGAACTCATAGATCTGCCTGCCTCTGCCTCCTGAGTGCTTGGATTAAAGGCGTGCACCACCAATGCCTGGTACAAATATATGTACATATTTAATGAGGAAAATTATTAGCTAGAATTTTGATGTATACATGTATTAAATGTACATTTTAAAAATATTTATCAGTGGATTTCCCTTCCATATGCCTTTATCCATCTTCCTTTTAACAAATAAGATAGTTTTCATTACCTGACAACAAGGTAAAGGAAATATTTAAGAGAATTTAAATATTTGAGCCAGATCAAATGCACTCCCATTGGCCAAACCTAGGATATTTGGGAATCCAAATAAAATTTTATAATAATAATGGTACCTTCATATGTCATACAAGAAGTTAAAACCTTGACAATAATGAATGAATGAAGAAGAAAGGTGAGATATCTCTTCTTGTTTGTAGAATGCCAATAGCAAATAGGAAGCACTTGGTTTAACATTGGAAAAACTAGGGAGGCTAATGTTCGATTAGGGAACAGAATACTTAGGTCATGTCAGAGTATGTCCCTCAAAATTATTTATGAAGGGAACATTACTAAATTTCTGATGCTAAAATACGATGGATTTTTAACAGAGTAGTAGTTATTGCTACTGCCATCATATGTGCACTAACAGTGCATTATTCCTGCTGTAACAACATTGAAAAGGACAAAAGGCTTTTCTGGGATGTATTCTTGCTCAGCATTCATATTTAAACCAAACTCTCACAAATTACTAAAAATATTAGAGGGCATTCTACAAATTGACGAGACTGTACTCTTTAAATATCTCAATGGCAGGAAATAAATTAGAACACTCATGGAACCATTCTAAAAGACACAAGTGTGGCATCTAAATAAACATCTATCTGCCTGGCCTTCCCCCCCCCAAAAAAAAACAAGAACCTTGAATCTAATTTTCTTTGTTTAGGTTTTTTTCCTGACCATTATCCATAACAACTTGTAACCAACACATTAAACAGAAACAAACATTCATAATCCATTTTTTAGAAATGTGGTTGTGGTTTTCTAGGCTACTTCCTGCTGATTGGGGTGTTGATACTCTTACGGGGACCCAAAGAAAATTTTGGATTATAGCCAAATGCTTACTGGAGTATTCTATGAGGCTGGATCATTTCAGCCAGCAGTCTTGAAACTGTTCTGGATGTAGAACTCAGAGGAAACTGCAACAAATGTACTCTGATCATCTGGGTCATCTGTTCCCATTGGAGATTTTTTAGGGGTCTTTCTTCCTTGATCAAGCCTTATTTTTCTTAACCCGGATGAATCCATAGCCTCTCACTTCCTGTGGAAAATAAAAGCAAAACCTCTTCTCCAAAGTAACATATCTTCTTACTTAAATTTTGAAGTCAAGGCATTTTCATCAAACCTTATTTTTCTTAACCCAGAATGAATCCACAGCCTCTCACTTCCTTT
>LOJH01004062.1:22541-36912 GCA_001685095.1 Ellobius talpinus | reverse complement strand
GGGGGAGGGAGTGGGCATGGCTTGTCTCTTAAAGAGACAGGACAGACCATTACAAACATTGCATAAAACCAGGCATGGTACTATACACCTTTACCCTCAGGACTAGGGAGGTGGAAGCAGGAGAATCAGTAGTTCAAGGTCATCCTTAAATACAGAGTGAATTGAAGGCTAGAATGGACTACATAAGATCTTGTCTCAAAAAAAAGTGTAAAAGCTTAAATTCTTTTATCCCTAACATGGGCTGGGCTGTAACATACTGTGACAGAAGAAACGTCTTGTGAATTCAAGGTCAGATGAAGAAAATCCATATACCTTACACCTGGCTCCATGCCTTGGAGTAGAGTCTTGGCTCAGCAGCTAGCAGGCTGTGTGATGGCATGGGCTGGTGCTTCCTGCAATAATCACTGGGAAAAATCCCAACTCAGAGCCAGCATCAACCACAAGTCGTACGAGTGGAGAAACTTTTGAGATGACTTGCCCCTCACACCATCTAAAATGGGGGTTAGAACTCAGAGCCAGAACGAGAGTTCACCCAGTCAGCTCCTAGAACCACGAGAAACGATAATCCATGACTGACTTTAGGAACAGTTGGTGTAAATTAGTTCCTGTAGCAAATGGCCAATCCATGTACACACACACACACACACACACACACACACACACACACACCTTAATTAAACTAAAAACAAACTGCTTGGCTTGTATGATTGACTGTAAACTGAATAGGCTTCCTGCCACGAAGCCTTGCCCTTCACCTCCTTGATTTCCCGACAGGGCTTTTATGGACGGATCACAATGGTGCTGACTCATCATGATGGTAGTTGGGGCAGAGTTTTCACTGACTGGCTAAACATGAGTTTACGGGGTGCCTCTGATGTGCCGCTCACAGTGTCAGGCTCTAAAAAGTGTGAGGGTTTCATGTCTGCATTTCAGTGTGACCAACAAAGAAGTGTATGGATGCTTTTGTGGGGTCTGACAGGCGGCTCAGCAGTTAAGAGCATGCAGAGGACCCCAGTTTAGTTCCCAGCACCCACATCAAGCAGTTCACAACTGCCTGTAACTCCAGCTTGAGGGGATCTGACCCCTCTGGCCTCCATAGGCACCTATGCCCATATGTGCATATATGCATACACATACACATCGTTTAAAGTAAGACTGGTATTAAAATAAGTAAACGAATGTCTCCATGTACTCTAGACTCTATAATTAAATGCTATAAGATGAGTGGCTTAAACAGGAGAAATGTATTTCCTCCCAGTTCTGGAGGCTGAAGATCAACTTACCAACTACTCTGATTCCCCAGGGAGAGCCTTCCACCTAGCTTGTAGACACCCACCTTCCCACCACACCTTTACATGATGGAAAACCAGAAGGGAGATGCTTATCTCTCTTCTTTTTCAACTTCTTCTAAAGCCATTGACCCAAATGCTAGGACCGCCCTCTAAACATAATTACCTCCTCCCAGAGGCCTCACCTCCAGCCACCTGTTCACACTGGGGATCAGAACTCATACATACAAACTTTGGGGACACAAATCATGATCATTGTAGCACTTAAACTAGTGACAACATCCATGGTAATGAAGGAACTTCTTTTCAATCTGGTGGTTGGCTAGAACTCCCTAAAGAAACAGCCTTTGAGGAGCATTGTTCAAGCTGTGTATCACATGATCCCAGAAAAGAATGCTTCCAGGGCAAAAACCTTGAGAAGAAATTGAGAGTTGTAGAAAGGGTTTGATACTTAGGACAAAGGAAGAAACCTAGGTCAACCCTGGTCTGGACACAGTACAGAAACGGTTCAGAACAGAGTAAAAAAGATGGGCTGTGGACAGACTCTGCAGTGCCTTATTGGTTGGATCAATCAGTTTTCTGTGGAGGCAACAAATGTAAGAGCTAAGCAGGTCAAAATGAGGAAAGGTTCACTTGGCTCATGGCTTTATGCTTTTAGTCCAAGGTCAGTAGTTCCATCACTTTGGGGCCTGTGACAAAGCAAGAATATCATGGTAAGAGCATGTGATAGCTCACCTTGTGGTGGTCAGAAGAGGGGCAGTATCTGATTGTCCCTTATATCCCTTTCAAGGGTACGCCCAATGATTGAATTTTCTCCTCCTAGATCCTACCTTGTAAAGACTCTACTACCTAGTGAGCAAACTTTCACCACATTGGACCTATGCAGAACACCAGAGATTGAAACTATGGCATTGGCCAAGTGAAGAATGTAGTCTAGCCAACAATGAAAAGCAGGGCAGCAGATGGTAGATTGCCCTCCTGGCAGTTCCGAAGTCCCGGGCCCCATCCTCAACCATGTATATCAGGTACGGTAGCACACAATGTAATCCCTGCACTTGGGAAGTAGAGGCAAAAAGGTTGGGAGATAGATAAGGTAATTTATATAGCAAATCCAAGGCCAGCTTGGGCTATATGAGATCCTATCTCAAAAAGAAAAAGCCAGAGAGCTAGTGAGATAGCTCCAAGGAAAAGAAGCTTGTTGTGCAAGTCTGGTGACCTAAGTTTGATCCTTAGAACCCACGTAAAGACAGGAGGAGAAGAGAACTAACTCCACAAAGTTATCCTCTGACCCTCCCCCATGTGTGACATGGTATACACACACACACACACACACACACACACAAGCAGGGGGCATAAAAATGAGAACTTTGAGTGATATTTTTTTAAATCAGCTAATCCCGTGGTCTGGTCATTTCTGACTGTTCTGTGTAGCCTGGGATTCATAAGATGCTGCGAGATGGGCCACAGAGCTGACTCGAGTAACTGCTGAACTCAGCTGAGCACGCGACCCTCCAGATGTGTAATTGGAGCCGCTGCACCTGATCAGAGCAGTGTCTGCCCAGGAGCAATCATCCTCCTACCCCACCAGCACACAATGAATGGGAGTGTGTGACAGAGAGCCAGAATGACAGTGTTCTGGATGGGGGAGAGTGGGCAGGGCTGTGGGAAGGAGAGGGCAGCCATCATGTTCTCCACTTACAGGAGAAGGGAGGAAATTAAATGTCTTGAGCATACAACCCAAGCAAAAGTGCAGTGTTCGGCTGGCAAGCCAGAAATCTTAATGAAGTTGATTTTTTTTCTAGAAAATAATGACTTGAATTTATTCAAGGCATGATCTAATCTTAAATAAAGTAGCACCATGATTCAGAGGGCAGGTTGCGCAACTGGATGGGTGTGGATTCAATTCCAGCCGCCACTTACACCTCTATCAGTGTGAAGTTCAGTAACACTCAGTTTCCATACTTCTAAAATGATCAAAGCGCCCTGTCTAGCTACAAATGCGAAGCGCCGTATGAAGAAAGGACATTAAAGGATGATAAAGGCCAGTGAGTGGCTCTGAAATAGAATCAGATCACAGCACTATGGGAAGGCAAGCATCTAATAATGTCATTCTTTCTAAACAAATATATGGGCTTGATAGGATTCTAATAAACATTCGCCATACAAATACTTTAATTTTGTTGTGTTTTTCTTTGCTTTGGTGAGAAAGGGGAAGAGACTGACAAAGTGACTTTCAAATTCCACTAGAAGAATGAATAGGTACCAGAGCCAAGAGCAAATGAAACTGAAAACAATTAGGAGTGCTTTGAATACAGATGTTAAAATGGGTTCTAATGTTACAGAGATTAAGATAGCACAGAACATAAATGTTACAATATAGATTAATGTGATTTATGTCACAATAATCATAACATAGTCGATGTAATAGGACAGAAAGCTTTAAGACAATCTTTCAGGTACCTGACTTTATTTGACAATAAAAGTGACAATACAAGTCTATGAAGAAAGAAGAAATACTCAATAAATGACCCCGAGGTGATTGATTAATATTTGTGGAAATAAATAAAACAAAATTAAATCCTCATCTCATGCTGTAAGTCAATGTTGATTCCGGATTGATTAAAGAGTATAAAGTAATTTAAAAGTTAATTAAAAGTAATAAACAACCTTGACAAAGTTTTGGCAACTTATCACTTTATTACTGAAATCTAATATCCTACTCCTTAAGTCCTATATTTTAAATATATATTCACAGACAAGGGAGATGGCTCAGCGGTTAAGGCACTTGCAGCACAGACATGAGGATCTAAGTTCAAATCCCCACAATCCATGAAAATTCAGATAAATGTGGTAGTCCACACATAACTCCAACCTGGGAAGGCAGAGAGAGACAGGAGATCCTCAGAGCAAGCTGGCTGGTGAGACTAGTCATATTGATGAGCTCTGGGTTTGATTGAGGGGCCTTGCCTTAATGAATAAGGTGGAAAATTAAGATGATTCTCAACATCATTATGAGGCCTCCAAAACACATGCACGCACACACACACACATACACATGCATGGAAAGAATAATTTATATTGAATATAAACAAATTGTATATGAGATAGTGAACATGTATATGACATAAATATGACAAAAATCCATTTCCTGGAAACTAGTCCCTAAAAGTTAATCAAAGCACATGGTGTAACTACATGTGATAAATATTTGAGGTATAAATGTATGTCTCTATACATTTTATAGTAGGGCACAACCATGAGAATAGTCTCTCAATACCCATGGTTTTGTCTTCCACAGTTTCAGTTACTTGCAACACATCATCTCACATCATTGTAAGAATGACCACATCACAGCAAAGACCTCTACTGTGAGTCTAGATGGTCTAAAGGTGCAGTTCAGTGGCAAAGCATACACAAGACCCTAGGTCCATTCCCTATGCTACAAAGATAAGATTACGTCTAAAAGAGAGACCACATTCACATAATTTTTATTACAGTATGGTGTCAGAATTCCTATTTCATTGGTAGTAGTTGTTACTCATCTCTTACAGTGCCTAATTTTTGTGTGTTGTTTGTTTGTTTGAGACAGGGTTTCTCTGTGTAGCCCTTGCTATCCTGAAACCCACTCTGTAGACCAAGTTGGCCTTGAACTCACAGAGATTTGTCTGCTTCTGCCTCAAGTGCTGGGATTAAAATCGTGTACCACCACGCCCGGCTACGATGCCTAGTATTTTAAAATGAAAATTTATTATAGCCAAGCTTCATTCCTGATGCTGTGACAAAGCCCTCTGACAAAAAGAAACTTCAGGAGACGGGTTTGTTTCAGATTACAGTTCCAAGTCAGAAGCCATCATTGTGGGGGAGTCGAGACAGAAACCTCACAGAGCTGCTCACATCACATCCACAGTCAAGAGCAGAGAAAAAGAAACACACGCATGTTCATTTTCTTGCTTATGTCCAATTCCATTTCTCCACTCTTCTACAGAGCAGGACCCCTGCCTAGGGAATGGTACCACCTACCGTGGGATAGATCTCATCAGTTGACTTAGTTAAGGCAATGATCTACAGACATGCGCACAGGTCCATCAATTCAGACTATCCCTTACTGAGACTCTCTACCTGGCTGATTCTAGGCTGAGTCACACTGACAATTAAAACTGACCATCATATTACATATAGGAAAACTCAGACTTCTTATAGAGTCTGGAACCACATGGCTTCAGCAGCTGCTGGAGGCCTTGGAATTTATCTTGCACAGATAAGGGGGATCTTCTGAATAAAGAGACAAGGAGGATTGAGAGAGAGAAAGAGAAAACTCAAGCATAAAGCTATATTCGTTCTGGAAATTATGAAAGGTTGGTAGTTATATAATTAAAACATTTTAAATATATTCAGTATGGTATGGGCAAGATAAAATTTTAAAATAGATCTTTGATAGGTATTGGAGTATAAGAATAAAAGAGGAAATTCTTCAGTCAGTGTTACCAGGTGGGAAAACTGCCAGCAAAAATGATAGTAAAATCAGAATTATAGATAGGAATTAAAACTGGAAGGAAATCCTGTATAAACATTCATGCTGATAAGCTAGAGGAAGATGAAATGGATTCGAAGAAAACCTTTATGGCCAAAAGTTGTTTCCAAAAAGAATTTAAAAATCTAAGAGAAAAATGTGAAAAGTGAGTCAAAGAATGGCAATGGGCCCAGGTGACTTTATGGATGATGTCACACAGCGTTTGGGCAAATGCATGGAAGCTGAAGGAATCTCTGGTTGCATGGCTCAGAGACATTCAGGGATTCTATGGGAGCCAGGATGGTAGCAAGCTTGCCCAGATGGTAGATTAAAGAGCAGACTGGAGGTTGCAGCAAACCTTAACAGGCAAGCCTTACAGAAGGAGCCAGGCACTGCTTTCCTCTGATTGACCGAAAAACATGCCCCCGCCCCCGCACTGAATTCAGTTTGGTGCCCAAACATCAACAAGTCAAAAAAAAAAAAGAGCTATACCTGTCCATTTGCAAGTTCTCCTGAAAATGCCAAACAATGCAAAAGGATGCAGTCTATGTGAACACATTAATACTGAGCTCACCAATAATACGTCAGTGTCACATTAAGGAAATAAATCAGAGAACATCCCATGATGTCATTTAACCAAGAGTAAGCCCAGATGGAATTCTTCCCTTTACTCCCCATGTCTTCCTTTCTCCCCAATGAAAGTTGCCTACCCTGTCTGCTGTATGATTCTGAATCTGTGCCTGCCTGAAGGCTGTCATGGGAAACCTGTCCCTGTGTCTTTGTCTGTGTGTCTGTCCCTAACAAAAGACTTTACTCTGAATTTTTTGACTAGCATGGAAATCATCACATGCTGAAGGAATCAAGGTGGTTTTTACAGAACTCTCTAACAGAATTTTACAAGGAATTAAGTCACTGACTCCAGCTGACCCAGAGAAGGTATTACAAATGTCACTGTTTATCAAGCAGTATCTGTATGGTGCATTCAATATTTATAGAGGATATACATCTCATAAAACTGCTTTCAGCCTATACTTGCTGCTATACAGCATATGCCTATACAGCATATGGTTATCATAACACAAGCATTAATCTCTGGTGGCAGGCCAATGAAGTTTAAGATTACACCTATATGTTAGCTTAGTGTGTATAAGCTGATTACATGGGAAATTCAAGGCAAGTAAGGTTGACTGTTACATGGTTCTCGTTTGTCTGTTTATTTGTTTTGTTTTTGAGACAAGGTCTCTCTCTGTAGACCTGGCTGTCCCAGAACTCACTCTATAGACCTGGCTGTTCTGGAATTCACAGAGATCCATCTACCTCAACCCCCCACCCCACCCAGTGCTGGGATTTAGGCTTTGTGTCTCTGTGCCTGGCCTTACCTTACTCTCTTAAGGCAGATGAAGCTAACAGGCTGAGTACATGGTAGCATAGCAGTGTTAAGTCTTAAGTGACCTCAAGGTGTGTTATTAACTTGACTGTGAGATCCAGCAAAAGTTCCAGTCTCCTAGAAAGTAAGATATTTTTACCATAATGCATTGCCGTAGAAGACTGGGGCATGCCGGACTCACTGTGATCCAGTTACTCCCCAAGATCTTTATGAGAAGACACCATCCCCCAGTCAGTCTGTCCAGGTGGATCATTTTGCTCAGTAACTATAAGTTCACACAATGTCAAGCTGAGCCTCATAAAATATTTGTGTGTGTGTGTGTGTGTGTGTGTGTGAGGCTGAACATTCTTAGGTAATGGAAAGAAATGCTGAAGTATTTTGAGCAATCATTCGTTCATTCGGCCTTCCAGTCAATAAATACTTATCCATTTCCCATCACGTGGCAGGTGCTATCACAAGGTAGGAAGCAAGAGCAATCAACCAAACAGAAAAATCATCCAGGCCTTATCGTTCAGGCTTGCAATCCCAGGCAGACAAGAGGTTGAGGTGGAAGGTTCATGAGTTCAAGACCTGCCCAGATTAGAAATTGAGTTCAAGTCCAGCCTGAGCAGCTTAGTAAGATCCTGTGGACTAGATGACTCAGATGGTGAAGGAGCTTGCTGCGAAGGCTGATGGCCTGATTCAGTCTTGGGGACCTGTATGGTGGAAGGAGAGAGCCAGTTCACAAAAAGTTGTCCTCTGACCTACTCACATGAGCTGTGCCATGGATGTTTCCCTCAACGCATCCCATGCACATACAAAATAAGTTAAAAAAATTAAGTACAAAGAGACAGTGGGATAAGACAGTAGAAGAGTGCTTGCCTAGTAACTAGCATGCACAAGGCTCTAGGTTCAATGCTCAGTAAGTACCACAGAACAAAACAAAGTCTGAAAATTCTCCGCCCTCCTGCAACTGGAGACCATAACGACAAGCAATGACAAGAGTGCAGGGTTCATTTCAGTGGTAAGACCCTTACCTCCTTTATAGTTAGGGCTCATTTGTAGGTTCTTGAGCCCAATCTGGAAAACAGACCACATTTGGGACTTGCTACAAGATAGTCCAGTAGAGAGGATCAGGGTTGGGGAAGGAGACTAAACAAGACAATGGACAAGTCTGTAATTCCTGCAACTGGGATGGGCACAAGGAGGGTTTTTTGCTAGGACTAAAGATACTGTATGTTCAATGCAGGTATCAAAGCTCTAGCTTCACATTTAATTCAGCACTGTTCCCTCTGTTATGGTTTGGATAGGAGGTTTGCTCCTACATCCTCTCCTTCCCCCAGCGCCCTCCCTAGTACCCCCACCCTCTCTGCTGGTTGCCTTAACTTTCCCCTCTGTTTTCATGGCACTTGTATCCATTATCCTCTCCCCAACTTCAGATCTTTTCCTTCCTCTTCAAGATCCCTTTCTAGACTCATGTTGACACACTGTTTCTTTTACATCTTTGTACAGGGTCTCGGGATGCAGCCACACAGGCCCTGAGATCCTCCTGCCTCCTGAGTGCTGGGTTTGCAAAGGAACTCTACCGGGCCAGCTCCCCCGTCACTCTCAGGACTGAATCCTCGGCTAGGACTCTAGGCCGTCAAGTCCCAAACACACCCTATCTCACTAATCTGTGGGGGTTTCTGAGGTGGCTTTTGTCCTTTTAGTTATCTCTTGAGGTCTTTGCCTCTTCTCTAAACACCCCTTGAGTCTCTAGCCACATCCTGGGTCTCTGTGTTTTCTTTGAGTCTAGGTCTCAAGGAAACTAAGGCGGTAATGTCAGCCATTTGTTATTCCAAAGGTGGCAGATTAGAACAGATCTCATTAAGGGAGCCGGCTTCTTTGGCATCATCATTTTATTTATAGTGCAGCTGACATCTATTGAGCAGTTGATACATGCTGGGCACTGTGCTAAGTGCCGTGTGTATTATTCTATGCCATCCTCATTCTGCAAAAAGGAAGGCCCTATTGGCTAAAGAGACAGGTCCTAATAAGGTCCTGTTTTTATTTTGGAGGGAAGAGGGATGTGGAAGGTTAATTTACTTTTTTCAAGGTCATGCAGGAGATGCAATTAGGTCTTGAACCTGTATTTCACCCTCTCCAAACCCCATCACCTCCCTTTCCTATCTGCGATCTGCGGCTTTTGAGGTGCAGCATTTGGTGCTTCCATGGATCCGAGCTTTTATCCCCAGACCTGCTCTGGACTACAGCTGAGAAAAGGGTCTTGCTCACAATTTTTCCACTGATATTATTTCAGGTTCTTTATTCTAAGTCCAGTTCCCTGGCGTCAGGTTTCGCATGAAGGCAAATTCCATTCTCCTGTCCCCCACCTCGTATCTCCACCCAGAAGGCAGGAAGGGCAACAATTCCCCGGTGGGATCTTGGGGTTGAAGGACTGCCATTTTCTTGCCCTCTGCTCTAATTTCTGTCCTGTGGAGCCCTACCAAAGCACAATGCACAACCCAAACCCAGCAGGTTTGGCCAGATCATTCCCTACTTAAGTCAGCCCTTCAGCCTTCAGGGAATGCACACGCCTTAATGTCCTAAACACCACACCTGAATTAATGACACTGCTCCCTAAAGCGGCTCCTGGCCTTCACTCCTGCACTTCATTGCCAACTCCATGACCGGAGTGAAATCTCCAAATGGCATCTTTTGAGGCACCTCTTTCTGTTATGGAGGATTAACGCTCACCCTTGTCTGCCCTGCCTTGTGAGGCGTGCAGAGGCTGGTTCTAGCTCACTTTCCTGACCTCAACTTCCATTTATCTCCTTGTCCATGAGAGTCCCAAGACAGCACCCTCTCTAACATCCACAAACCATGTTCACAGCCTCTGTGCTGGGGACAGTACATCAGTTCCTCTTAGGCCCCTCATGCAGAGGTCACCTTCTCAGAATGCCCTCCCCACTGATCCTGTTGCTTAAAGAGACTCTCCTACTGCCAACACTGGTCATGTTACACAACTCATTTTCTTCAAGGTGTGCATGGCTACCTGCACATTACAGTTTGGATCCTAAATAGCCCCAAAGTACATATGGCAAAGACTTCATCCTAAGGCAGTGCTATTGGGGGACCATGAAACCTCTGGTAGGTGGGGCCTACAGGAAGATCCTTGGGTGACTGAGGCACACCTCTGGAAAGGACAAACTTCCATCCTCCATCTGCCCTTCTAGCTCCGCTCCCTCACCACTTTGTAATTCTCCCAGTGCATGGGGTGAATGGTTTGAGTCATCTTAACCGCTTTATCATAGTCTCAAAGCAACAGGGCCAACCGACTGCAGACTGTAACCTCCAGAAATATGAACCAGAAGAAACCTTTTTTCTCTATACATTTATTAGCTCCAGTATTTTGTGATAGCATACTGTGTCTCATTGGTTGGTTGGTTAGGTGCATACTTCTTGGCCATTTCTCTCAATGTGCAAGCCCACTAAAGGACGGGAAATCCATTTGTCTTGCTCACTGCTATAGCCTCAATGCCTATAGCAATGCTTGGTGAGTCTTTTACAAAAGATTTGTTTTGAATTATGTGTCTCTGTGTGCATCTGTGTAGGCATGTGGGCATGTGTGTACAGTTGCTCATGGGGGTGAGAAGAGGACATGGGATCACCCGGAGTTGAAGTTACAGCTTGTGAGTCTCCCAACTGCTGCAAAACTTGCCTCATTGGTAAGAGCAGTGTGTGCTCTTAACCACTGAACCATGTCTTCAGCCCCCAAAGTATTTTTAATTTGAATGACCTAGCCCAGGTAAAAGGCCCCCATGATTGCAGGGCATGGTGTCTGTTGCTTTCCTTCCTGCCCTCTAGCCATCCTCCTTCTGGCATCCACATCAGAAGTTTCCTCTAAGACTCATCCTTCAGCCTATTCTCTGTCTGCAGGGATTACGATGAAGCCAATCTTCCCCATATATCCAGAGATGGAATAGGAGTCCAGACCTCAAGTCTCCTTCCTGTTTATCATGATCCTGTTCAGATGGAAATGGACCAATGAGAAACCAGCTTCAAGAACTGTGCTGCAGCTGTTGGTGAAGCTCTGCCCCCTCTGAGGTTGTGGGTAGGATGCCAGCCAGGAGCTCTGACTTCATGAGAAGAGTAATGTGGAGCTGAGATAGAGAGACACAGATTGACCAAACCATCGTTGGGGGTCCTGGGTACAGCTACTTCAAGTGTTATCTCTTCACTCTCATATACACTGACTACTGAATTTATGTGTTCATTTATCCCCTTTGAGTTGACTTTCTGTTGGCTGGGACTGTGAGTTTCATGACCACTAAATTACCCCTCTAATTTCATTCCTCCCTGTCTACATAAATTAGTGATTATCTTCATTATAAACTTGAAAATTGGTTAAATCAGCTAATCATATGGGTTTTGTCATATAATAGGAATTTTGAAGACAAATAGCCTTGGCATATGATGATGGCTAGTAATATAGGGAGGGGAGTGAACATCTTTTCTTTTCTCTTTTTAAGTTTCCTAAACATGAGCTTGTGACTACACAGTGACAAGTCACTGTGTCCCCACTTCAGGCAGGAAGACGTGGCAAAGCAAAACCTCATCACACGGCCAAAAGTCAAATGTTTCCAAGGGGAGTTTATTTTACAGAAGACCCATAATACAATGCTTCCAATCTTTTTATATAATATAATATTTGACATTAAAAAAGGTTTTATTTATTTTTATTTTATGCATACATGTGATTGCCTGCATGTATGTTTGTGCAGCACATGCATGTAGTACCCATGGAGTCCAGAAGAGGGCAGTGGATCCCCTAGAGCTGGAATTACAAAAGGTTGTGAGCTACTCTGTGTAGGTGATGGGAACCCAACCTAGGTCCTCTGCAAGAGCAGCCAGTGCTCTTAACCTCTGAGCCATCTTCAATTTCCAAATTTGACATTCAGTCATTTAAAGCATATGATTCAAGGGCATTAGTCACATTCTCAGTATCATGAAATCCTTACTGCTTTTATTGAACCATTTTTCTCCAATTGTAGCCAAAGTTTTGCACTGGTGGCAAAAAGCTTCCTGTTACCCTTAACTTGCAGCCCCTCATGACTCACTCCACTGCCTGCCTTGATAGATTCTCCTGCTTTAGGGGGGCTCAGATAAGCAGGATCTTCTGTGTCAGCATAATGATGTCATCAAGGTCTGTTCATACTCTGGTGTGTTACCAAATTTTATACCTTTCCATGGTTGGATAATATTCTTCAGTATGTGTGTTCCACATTGTGGTTATCCAGCCATCAGCAGGTAAACACATGCATTGTTCCCACCCTCTGGCTCTTTCCATAAAGCATCTTTTAATTACATTTTATTGATCAGAGTCATGTTATTGGCCCACTTTTCTCTTTAAGGAAGAGTGGGGGGGAAGGAAATTTGCTTTCAACTATAGAAACAGCACTAAAAATCAAGATTGGTGTTTTATTCTTCCTTTCCCTCAAGCCCATCTCAGACCAGGGCTTTCTATATGTTAGTCTAACTGCCTATAGCAAATTGACCCTAATCTCCACTTATCTTCTGTTTCAGCAGAGTGTTTCCTGTAAAGCTTTCTTCAGTGACCTCAGTTGCCCTTGAGGACATTCCTCTATCAGCGCTCTTTGATTGCATAGGTTAAATTTCCTAGAAATAGAGCCTGAGGCAGGAGTTCTGATGCACTTGATTTACTGAAGGAGTTATCTCCAGGCAAAAATAACCCGAGCAACCATGGGACACAGTGTAAGAAAGAACAGTAATCCTGCAATTGTGGTTTTCTAGAGAGCAGCACGAGAACTTGTTAGAAATTAGCATTGTTGAGCATCATCCTCTTTATCGGGAATCTATTGTATATTAAGCCTTTTAGGTAATTCTAGCTCATTGATTTGGTTTGTATCTTATGTTCCTATTACTGTGTTAAATACCTTTACAAGAAGCTACTTGGGGAGTGTCTTGATCAGGGTTACTACTACTGAGAAGGGGCAATGACCAAGGCAACTTATAAAAGAAAGCATTTAATTGGATCTTTGCTTAGAGAGTCCATGAGCATCATGGCTAGGGGCATGGTGGCAGACAAGCACATCCCTGGTGCAGCAGCTGAGACCTCCCATCTGATCTGCAAGTTGTAGACCCAGAAAAGGCAAGACAGGGACTGGTGTGGGCTTTTGAAAGCACAAAGCACACCTGCAGTGATATATTTCCTCCAACAAGGACACATCCCCAATCCTTCCTAAACAGTCCACCGACTGGGACCCAGACATTCAAATATATGAGCTGGTAGGAGCTGTTCTCATTCAAATCACCACAGAGAGGAAAGGGTTTGTTTCATGTCACCCTTTCAGGTAACAGGCCGTCACTGGGGAAAGTCAAAGCAGGAATTCAAGGCATGAATTCTGGAAGGCAGGAGCTAAAGTATCGAGCACAGATGTGAGCTGCTTACTTGCTCGCTCCCCATGGCTTGCTCAGTGTGCTTCTTATACAAACCAAGACAAGTTACCCAAGGGTGGCCCCACCCACCATGGGCTGGGCTCTCTCACAGCAATCATTATTCAAGAAAATACCCCCATAGACTTGCCTTCAGGGCAGTCAGATGGTGGGATCTTCTTAGTTGAAGTTCCTCTTTCCAGAGAAATCTAGATTTGTGTCAAGTTGCAAACACACACACACACGCACGCATGCACGCACGCATGCACGCATGCGCACACACACACACACATCGCATTTGTTTTTGAGACAGAGTCTTACATATCCCAGGTTGGCCTTTAACTCACTATGTAGCTGAGGATGACCTTGAATTTCTAATCTTCCTTCTACCATCAGAGCCCTGAGATTAGAGTACGTGTGACCATGCCCAGTTTGTGGGATGCTGGCCATCGAACCCAGGGCTTCCTACATGCTAGGCAAGCACTCTACCAACTGAGCTTCCATCCCCATTTTCAAAATAGGTGATTCTAATGCACTCTATTGTAACATGAGGGCCTGCTTGGGGTTTCTGTCCTGCCCTGTATCCCACAGCCGGCAAGGTCCCAAAGAAAATCACACAGAGGACTCCATAAGATTATAAACTGATTGGCCCATTAGCTCAGGCTTCTTATTAGCTCTTATCACTTATAGTAACCCATTATTCTGATCTATGTTAGTCATGTGGCTCAGTACCTTTCACAGTGGGACAGATCACATGTTGCTTCTTCGGAG
>LOJH01004062.1:0-22511 GCA_001685095.1 Ellobius talpinus | reverse complement strand
GTGTTTTATTAAAATACATGATTGACAGAATACAGATAATTCTCCCATACCACTCTATAGTTTAAGAACCACAAGAACAGAGGACAGAGTCAAATCTTAGCCTGGTCCATGTGTGACTACAGAACATATGGAGTTCTTCCTTCTGCCAAGAAGGCTGCCTCTTGTATCCCTGTATCTACTACCCTCTGGCTGCAGGCTGTCCCTGAGGGATGTGTCATTCCCTGGGCAAGGCAGCTTCCAGAAACTGAAAAGGTTGTCCCAAGAAATGCAGGTGTGGCTTGTGGCAGTCAGGATTAGGATTATGTAAACACAGCATCTTGGTAAAGGGCATCTGTCCAACAGCATCTGCTTCAAGTATTCTTATCTTGCTAGTCAGCACCGTCCACTCCTTCAGACTGATGTTCCAGGTGAGCAAGAACAGTGCACTTCATGCTTGAGTTCACAGTGCCTGTTGCAGGCATGAAGCTTAATCATTACTCACACAATTAGTGGATTAAGCAAACATCATTTGAGTAGCTGCTACAGCCTGGGCACTAGTCCGAGGCGGAGAAATACAGGTACAAAGGAAACAGAGCAACTTCCTCATCAGGAAGATGAGGAAAACATGAAAACACACATACATGCACCCGACTGAGTGTTCATGCAATCAGGTTTAACAAATGCCATGACAGAACACAGGCCAGAGTGAGGGGTGAGAGAGAAATATGGGATGATATTTTAGACGGCACAGCTAGCGAAGGATTCTCTGAGATGGTGACATTTGAACTCAGAAATAAATGAAGAGACAGAGTAAACCACAAGATATCTAATTTGTATAAATTAAAAATTACTTTTTTATTTCATGTATTTACGTGTATGTGTATATGTACATGTACATATGTGTACAGGCACATGCCTACCAAGACATGAATGTGGAAATCAGAAGACAACTTGCAGGAGGATCTTTCCCTCTACTGTGTGAGTCCCAGTAGACTGAACTCAGGTCATCAGGCTTGGCAGCAAGTATTCTTTACCTGCCAAACCATCTAGTTAAGCACTAGATATCTCAGGGATGAGAAGCTCAGGCATTAGGAATAAAGAGATAGCGCCTAGAAACAGTTGACATTTCTGTACCAATAAAGCAAAAGGTGGCTGAGGGCAGTGGGCAGGTGGCTTGCTGCTTTTGGTTTTTGTTCCACTTTTAATTAACTTTAAACATTTACCAAAGTATGCATGCATAAGATTTAAATCCAGGTAGGCTAGAAAAGGCTGAAATGAAAAGGCAGCTGCCCTAGAGCCCCTGGCCTTTCTGTCCAAGGGTAATAGGACGTCTATGTTTGTCTTCTTTTAGCTCACTCTACCCCACCCCCTTCTTCTGTTTCAGATACGGTAATTGGATGTCAGTTCTTCTATTGAGTGTTTATTTATTTATTCTATGGGTATGGATTTTTTGCCTGCATGTATGTCTGTGTATCATGTGTGTGCTTGGTAGCCTCCTTAGAGGACAGAAGAGAGTAACAGATCCCCTGGAACTAGAGTTACAGATGTTTGTGAGCTGCCCGGTGGGTACTGGGAATTGAACCTGGGTCCTCTGGAAGAGTATCCATTGCTCTTAACTGCTGAGTTATCTCTCCAATCCCTATCTTTGCCATTGTATAAGATGCCCAGGTTCTATATCTACTTTCTTCAGTCAAAGATATGCTTCTTGTTTTCTATCTGTAGTGTCATGATACTGCCTTCCACCTTCCTTCCCCAGACCACAGGGTATGGTCCTCTAAGCCTCTTAGCCAGATTGTACCATAGGATCCCCTCCCCGAGCTCATCTGAATGATGGTAGTCTAATAATATAACATAAGCTAGACAGGTTAGGTCGTCAATTCTGGATATTCTAAACTGGAGCTAAAGCACCTCACGTTAGTCTAGGTAGATTTCTTGGTAGGGATAACATAAAAAGTTTAACTCTGGCTTCCATCTTGAAGTTCAAAGCACAGAGAAGGTGTGAGGGTTGACTTTGACTATCAAGTTGATTGGCTTGAGAAGCACCTGGAGGTTAGGAAATTCCACCCCTAGCTGTGTCTGTGAGGTCCAAAGGCATCCATCAAAAAAGGAAGATCTGCTCTCAAGCAGTCCATAGGCTGAGGGCCTGGAGAGAGAAGCATGGGGATCTTCAGCACATGCTCACCCTCCCTCCTTGCTTCCCCCACTCCCTCCCTCTCTGCCTCCTGGATATTAAGATGTGAGCTGCGCTGATCTCTCTGCATGTTGGGTTGAAACCCTTGAAACAGAACCAATAGCGCCCCACCACCATCAGCTGCTTGCATTGGGTGTTATTCCTCCACAGCAATGGGGCTGCAACCCAGAAGGCAAAGCTTTCCTTTTAAGGATGTAAAAGGGAACATATGTGGAAAATACAGGTGCTTTCAAGGATCCCAGTGACTTTTACGTAGGAATTCCAGTTCCTATCTGAGGCCTAATTGCAGTTTTGGCTTCTGGTTCCTCAAAACACTCCCCATGTTCTTATACTGCGGTCTCCATTTTCTCCAGCTAGCTCCAGTGAGTTTCTGGTGTCTCCAGACAAATACAGCATCCCCTATGCCTTGGAGAATGAAACTTACATCATTGTCACAAGTGTGGAGCTGACTGTCTTATGAATGGTGGGCACTCATGAACAATTATTGAATTAAATTAGCTGTTAACAATACTTTCCTAAGTGGAACTCTAACAGATAAGAAAAAGCACAAATAAATATACTATGACTGTTAATGGCAAGCGAAGAATTCAGTGAAAGAAAAAAATCTTAATAAAAAAACACAGAGAGAGAGAGAGAGATTTAAAGCTGCCTGAATGCCTCCTGAGTCTCCTGCCAGATGAGCAGGATCAGAAGGGATCATTGGCAAACACTGAGGAAGCCTCTGGCTCCATTCAAGAGGATGCTTTGAATCTGCGATTGAATTGGTGAAAGAGCCCTCTAGTGGTAAGAATAAGTAGTTCTCTCTAGGCCCCACGGCAGATTCCACACAGCCCTGTGCTCAATTGCACATCACACTGAATGAAAGGCTGAGATCACTAGTAAAGGAGAAGAAATTATTAGGACACAAATGACGGGCTCCCTGCCTCTCGATCGCACTTCAGCCAGGTTCTCTGACTTGTTTCACATGCTCCCACACTCAAATTAACCTTGGTTCTGGTCAGAGGTCACCAAGCTTCAGCGTCAAGCTCTGTCCTTGGGCATTGCAGCCATTTCTCTGCTGCTTTCTGATCGTGATTTTCCTCTTTGTCCACCTGAGCACCTGACCTCTTTTTCTCAGTAGTATACCTGGATCCTTGGTTCCATCAGCCGGACATGGTGTGCCTGGCCTTCTGTCCCGTGTCCGAGGGTGTGGGTCTGGGGCTGCTGTTGTCTTGCTGATCATCCGGTGGATGGAGCAATAGAGTACACAGTTCCTAAGGCCCCAGTCCCTCCACCATCACTGTCTTGCTTCAGAGAGCATCTTTCCTACCTCTGCTGGAGTAAAAGAAGACAAAAACAGACCCAGGAATGGCTGTTTTGATCATTATTAACTATTTCATATTGTTTAAATGACTAAGAGAGAGAAGAAAATATCCACCTATCTTCTAAAGCTTCCCAGGAAAGAAAGACCAACTTCACCTTCATGTAGCTATGTAACCTTTTAAATTAATAATTATTAACCAAGGTATGTGTGATAACTACACCTGTATAACCCCAGGCACTGATGCAGGAAGATCAGTTCAAGGCCAGCCTGGGTTATTCAACAAGTTTAAGATTAGCCTAAACTACATTAAGACAATTGTTTAAAAAAGAAGTTAACAACAAATATTATTTGCATTAACAATGAGAATAATATTGATCAAGAAAACCAATAATCATGACTGAGAAGCAAATTTTCTATACAGAGAAAAAAAGACGTGAAGTCACTTAAAGGAGGGCTCGTGCACCTTCCTCCATTACCTCCTGCCATGCTTCTAGGATCTAGCTAGGTATGACCCTAGCCTGTTTCATTTTGTAATAAGGCAAACTTTTAGTAAGAACTGTGACAAGTACATATATGCAACTAAACACATATAAACAGACAAATCTACATTGCACCTGCATATTCACATCCATACACACACATCCATGCAGGCACACAGCTGTGTGTTTATAGAAAACATGATCTCATGACCCCAGAAACTGCACCATACAAGTGTATGCATATATTGACATATCTACTTTATGTCGACAGCAAATTCACAGGCATTCAGAAATCATGACAAAATGATCGTAGAACTCACACAGAAACATACTACGACTATACATGCAAACCTGCATGTGCACTTGCATATGCATAGAACACCAAGAACCAAATCTTCAAATGACATTAACATAAAAGTAAAAACCTCAAAGTCACAAGAAGGTTGTGAGCCCAATCTGAGACTTTTTCGGTATATTGCCCCTACTCTGGTCAGCCAGACAGCACCACAGGGAATGAATTTGTGCCTACAATTCCTTTCCATTATATATTTGTCCAGCTAAATAACACTCAAATATGACAGCTGGTTGTGGGCACATCTCAGGGATTTGCAGAAACAGTCCATGCAGGCAGCCTCAATTCCAAACACCCAACTGGGTATCAGTACTTGTCATGGCACAAGGAAATAAATGGTCAGAGCAATTTGGTGGAATGCCTGATGTCAAATTAGCGTGTCCTTATCGATCTACTAGAACATGTGGAACTGGAAAGGTAGTCTGTGCCGGTTCTTTTCAACAGTCCCTCTTTCTGAGGGAAGGAACGTGCAGGTGTGGAATGGCATTTGTGCTTTGGGATAGCAAGGAACCCAGACCTAATTACACCTGCTTCCAGGTCTGACTTAGAGGAAGATGTTAACAAGTGAACAGCACTAGGGTCTTTGGAAAAAAAGCTGACATTTTCAATGCTCTCCCGTCCTGAATTCACCATCCCCTTAAAGGTAAAAGTGATAAAATATTTAACAAGTGTGTTCAGAGACCAAGCCCTTATATCCCTTCATCCAAGGTCCCTGATATATAAGCAACAGTCTGGGTACATGTAGTCTCTTCAACCCTTTAGAGGTATATGTTCATGTGTATATGAATGGTTCTGGGTCATATGCGAGCATGCTGTCTTCTGTGTAAACCCGAACTCCAGAGAGAAGAGGGTAGACATACTGGTTTGTTTTCTGAGGAACAAAATTGAAACAGATACACAGAGAGAGAGACATTTTGCCCACCCAAGTGAACCGTCAGTCAGAGCCTCCCATCCCTTTAAGTAGATTAGATCTTTCCCAGCTTCTGTTTCCCCAGTGGACTCCCGCAGCAAAGAGCAAAGTTGCTTGGTTCACTGGGCTCAGGGATGAGAAGGAGGGCTGACTAGAGAATGCTGCGTTGGGTGGGCGCTGAGAGAACGAGCGCGCCAGAGTGCGCTGTAGGTTTCTTTCCCTGGCCCTTGTCCTTAACCCTTCCCTCTGAGGAGCGGGATCCACCGTGCTGCAGTACCCTGGAGACCTGGTGCTGACTGCCTTGGGCTCCTGAAACTTTGCTCGGGGTATGGGCTCGACTACGCGGAGTTGGCTGGCTGGTTCCGGGAAAACACGAGGGGAGTGTAAGGGGAGCGACCCTTGGCACCGCGGGTCTCTAGCCTAGAAGGTGGAAGAGCTGGGGTACAGCCGCAGAACGGAGCTGTCCCTTCAGCACCGCGGACCTTCAACGACCCTGCATCGGGAAGAGGGAGGCTGGGCAACAGGAGAGGAGCTGTCCGTTCAGCACCTCGGACCTCAGCCTTCCCAAGCAAGCGGCCGGCCCCCGCCCCAGGACTCTCCCTTTTCTCCAGTTTGCGCGGGGGTGTGGAGAGCAGGCGGAGAGCTTTCCTGGGAGGCTGGGGAAGCAGTGAACACTCTTCTCAGCGACTCGCCTCCCAGAAGAGCTATTTTTTGCCATCCGCCCTCACCCCCGGCACACGCGCTCGCACACACGCACGCACGCACGCGCGCACACACATACACACATATACACACTCACACACATACACACACATACACAGACACACACACGCTCACACACAAGACCTCTCTGGGTTTCTTTTGCCTCAAGTCTCCTGGGGCTGTGAGGAACCAGGCGCATCTCAAACCGATCTGGCAGCTCCAAGCTCTGAAGCCATGCCCAGCACAAACCCTCGTCCCCACCAAGCTCCTGAGGAATGAAAGCAACCCAGGAATCCTCTGACCGCAGCAGTGATGTGGACCAACCCCCTGGAGCCTGCACCCTCCCGAGGGCCATAGAGGACTCAGGGAACTGGAGAGAGCTCAAGACAGGAAATCCCAGCTTTCCCAAAGTCCCCGTGGATGCTGACAAAAGGAGATCCAGATTTTTGGAAGAGGCCATCCTAGGTTACCCAGCTGCAGAGTGATTCTCCCCTCTGGCACTGAATCTCCCCCTCCAACCCCCAGCCGTTCAGAGTACCATGAAGAATTATGAGGATGTGTGACAGAGGTATCCAGATGTTGATCACCACCGTAGGAGCCTTCGCAGCTTTTAGTTTAATGACCATTGCAGTGGGCACGGACTACTGGCTATATTCCAGAGGTGTGTGCAGGACTAAATCTACAAGTGACAATGAAACCAGCAGGAAGAATGAAGAAGTAATGACCCACTCCGGGTTGTGGAGGACCTGCTGCTTAGAAGGTACTGACAAATTCTTCTCACTGGCTCTGAATGATCGACTTCTAATGTCCTGATGTGTGTTTGAGGGGAAAGAGAGGCAGTGGGTGGGAAGAAAAACAGTTGAAATTGTTTCTGAAAACGTGTGAGTGTCCGGACTGTTTACACTGAGGCTGGTGCTGTGTGCTTGGAAGGGTTGGGTCTTGTTGATTGTTTTCAGTCTAAGCCAAATGCGATGCGATTTTGTAACACTTTAAGCAGCGTCTGCAGCTGGGAAATCTTCTAATCCCAAATCTTTAGGCATGTTGTGCACTGTTTGTATCTCTGTCTAGAGAAGGAGACTTTGGATTTGTTTAATTGCATTTAAGTGAACTGGGATAATTAAGGAGGCCAGGGAGGGGAGACAGGAAGGTGATGAAGGAGGTGAAGGGGGCTGATCTGACATGGGGCACTCTGATCTGCATTCCTTTCTTTTTCCAGTAGAATCTTAGCGTCTCCTGAGTTTGGTCTAACTAGGCATTGTCATAAACTTCCTTTGCCAATTGGTACCAGTGAACAATATGTAAACCCCAACTCTCACACCTCCACATCTAAAGAAAATTTCATTATGAATAAGTGTTTCATTATTTGGGATCAAAATAAAACTGAAGTCTTGGTATTTGCTATCCACCTGACTTCATTCATAAATCATGCTCATAACCTGCAAATGTATTTCCTTGACATTTAGAGGATACTAACTCTAAGAATTACAGCTCATTGTTTCTAATTTTAAAAATTAGAGGATTTGTTCTAAATAGGAATGCGGAGGACAGGCCAATTTTAGAATGGGGAGCTCTTAGGTAGCCTATGTCACTACTAAACTTGCTTCACTGCATAAAGAGTGACTGTCAGTTTCAATAGACGGTGCCTGGGTATCACAAGGAGTGAAAAATAAAAGAAAGAAAGAAGAAAATCAAAGCTCCATGGACCTGTTACCTGAGGGAGACACTAAATTAAAGGGGCACTGAGGAATGGTTTTATTTGGTTGGTTGCTTGCTTTTTGTTATTTCTGTGGCTCCTGGGGAATCAGTGAAGTTTATCTCAGTGAGAGTCAAGAAAATAGGGGCTTCCTCCCCCTCCTCCCTCCTCCATTTGCTGTTGTTTCTCTCCCCCTGCATTCCCTGTGGCTCTGCTCAGGGTTTCTCAGGAACTTGCATTTATGTAAATGACTTAGGAAATCATGCTATGACATCACTTGCTAGTGTAATATTGCATCATTCTCTGGCCTCCTTCCCGTGTCCTGACGCTCTGAACTCCCCTGACTATAGCGCCACTACAGTTCATTCTGTTTCCAACGCAGATTTGCAACTGGTGGGAAATTCAGGAGGGAAAGGGCAACCTTTGTGAAGGGAGAATCCATGTGAAGTTAGAAAACCCAAGCAATTCTGCAGATAGTCGCTATACACTTAGCAAAGACATTTGTCCTTTGAAACGCTCAGTTAACCCAAGAAATGATTGGTTTGGAATTGATAGTTTTACATGAGCACGACTCTGGCTTACAGTTTCTGTCAGTGTACTGCCAGAAATCCTGAAATGATTCTTTCCGAAACATCATAAAGAATCTAACATTTGTGCTTATTTCTGAGCATTTGCAGTTGGGCAGCAAGAGGTCATTCACCTTGGGGAAATTCCATTATTACCTTTGGTGTATTGACCACAATGAATTAAATCAGTTTTGCAATGCTGTGATTTGGAAGATGAGATGATGCCTACAAAAGTGGAATAAAAAAACCCCAAGGCTCTGCTCCAGTCAAAACTATATCCAAGTATATCAGATTCAGTCATTTACAGTTATTTTACTTCTTTTAAATATTTTGGAAATGTAAAATTAAACTCAAATATTGATATCCCTCACTGTGTCCTATTTATTTAACAGTCTGTCAGAAAATGAATCAGGGCTTCCTGAACCTTTTCTCAAAGCCTCCTAAAGAGTGTTTTCTCTTCTCTTCAATGTGCTACTCTGTGCCTCCAGAGCACTCTTGAGACCAAAGCCCCAAGTATTCCATATAATGGGATAAGTGAGAAAGGAAATTTGGAAGGAATTAAATGGATTGAAGATGTGTTCTTGGGCAAATCGATTCTTTCAAGAAAACTTCTGGAGTCTTCCTATAGTTTTTCTCAGCTACATTTTACATTTTTGAAACATCCCATTCAGTAAGATACACAAACCATTATGGATCTGAAAAGTTTTTACATCTAGATGGGACTGGCTAAAATTTAAAGCCAAGATTCTTCTTAATGGATTCAATATATCAAGTGTTCAAGGAATTTTCAGGAGCCTCTGTTTTCTGCATGATAAGATACATGCAGTGGCCAGCATGCATCATCCTAAGATTTCCATCCTCTGTAAGGATGAAGACAAATAGCCATCTCTATTCACGACTTCTGTCTATCTCAGAAGCACAACATTCTCATCTTCTGATTTGTGAAACATCAAAGGACCTGTGTAGGGAGTGTAATAGCTCAATTTTTTGTTACACATAATTTAGAAGAGTCCTTTTTTTCATACTTTAAGGCCAGGAGACAATGCAGCTATTTTGCCCCAAAGAAGGGAATACTCCCGAGGAGCATGACAGCTGTCTGCAAACATATGAGGGGCTGTCATTTGGAAGATAGAGTTGAAATCTATGTGGTCTCAAGGGAGTTGATGAGGGAACTAAAGTAAGACAGATTTTTACCTAAATATAAATAACTACCTATGTGGATTAGTGAGCTTCCAGAGGTAGTGAGTCCCCTAACAGCCAAAGTATTCAAAGCTAAAAGAAAATATCAATTGTCCCCAAACTGGGATAGTCATTGGACTCCAATTAATAGGCTTTGTGTTTGTTTTTAAATAGAATATCAAGCTCCACAACTGCATTCCAAGCCTCCATTGATCTATGGTGGATCCTTGGACTCTAAACTTCCTAAAATCCCTCCAAGCAATTATAATGTCAGGCCCATCATATAACGAAGGTTTTGCAGTGGGTCTGGGATGACTGTGCATGCTCGTCAGGCCCATGACACTCAAGAGAGACAGCTACTTCCTTTTGTCGCTCCTGTGAACCAGCAGAGTGTCCTCTGTGCTCAGCTTTCTATATACTAGTACTGTTTCCAAAATTTTGCAAAGATTAGGTCTTTCATCTTCAGGGGATCTTAGGGGTGCAAGTATTGTCATTGCCCTCACCTTATAGATGAGGAAACTGAGACTGGGGGAAGCTCCATACTTTGCCTAAGGTTGTATATCTCAGTTGGACTGGCGGTACTTAGTCTAGACTTGCAGCTTCCCAGAGCATTGCTAGAGAGCCTTAGTTCAGGCTCTAGCAGCTTATTTGCTGCCGATAGAGATACTGACTTGTGAGAATGTCCAGACACATGGGTTTTTCCATTCAGAAGTCTCAAATCTGAACACATTCAGCTTGTCTGTGCATTGATGGAAGGGACACAGAAGCCACCAGATAAGAACAAACTCGAAGCAACAAAAGATGCACTTTGAATGAGAAAGCAATCAACCTCTGCAGAGACACAGCGAGAAAGAAACCCTAGCAATTGCCTGACTCATTATCTGGAAGGCAGGCAAGGCATTCACCAAGGCCCACCTGCTGCATGTCTTCAAAGGCAGCATGTGAATTTGAATGAGAATGTGTTCAGTAGGCATCTCTCTCATTAAAACACACACACACACACACACACACACACACACAAAAAACATGGAAGCCCTAGATCCAAGCAAAGCAATGCAATTAGATGGTGGAGAGACCACTACCCTAGCAGTGAAGAACCCTGGGTTCTAATCACATTTCTAATAGTCCCTAATAATAATTCCCTAATAGTCATGCAAATTCTTCATGTGGCTTTCCCCCCTTGAACTTTGGTCTAGTCAGTTCTAAGGTAAGAACTTTAGATGAGGTTAAGAAGTCCTAAATCTAACTGTCCCTGTGGCTGGGCCAGGTCAGGGAAAGTGTGAAGAAGGGTCTCCCACTCTTTCACCTCAGCTGTATAGTAGAAAACGACAGTACATTTAGGGAGACATATGATGACCAGAATTTGGTCTCAATGTGGGGGCAATAGAGGGTAGTGGGGGACTGTACCAAGCTGGAGAGACCATCTGAAAATAACAGTGATTTGACTTGAATTGAGTTTGACACTGGCGACACGTGTATTAATTGTGTGTCAACATATAAGGGGCAGGGAAATGACTCAATAGGCAAAGTGCTCATTAAACAAATGTTTAAGGGCTGGAGTTGAGATTCCGCTCCGCCACCACAAACACGCACGCACGCGCACACACACACAGACACACAGACACACACACACACACACACACCATGCAAGCGCTGAGTAGTTAAGGCAAACACAGGAGGTTTCCTGACCAATCTGGATAACTAGACTAGCTGAATTAGAAAACTCCAGGTTCATCTGAGAGATCCTCACTCAGCATATAGGGTAGGGAGTGATTGATCAAAAAGACATCCAACTTCAGACTCTGGCCTCCACGTGTGCACACACATACTTGTGCACACACATGCGCGCACACACACAGGTACATGTGTGCATACACAACCTGATATATATATATATATACACATGCATACACAGCATTCATGTATACACAGAAAGAAGAAAAAAATCAAAGAAAAATCATTCACAAAACCATTTGAATTTTAAAATATAAGCAAATAGTTCACCTTTCTAAAAACATGGACTCATCCAAACTGTAGTTACATTGTAGCTTAACTTTGTCCATAGGTTGCCAGTTTTGAGCCCTAAAAATTCCCTAAATGGCCTTTTAAAGCAAATTTCTGATTTTTTCATACTCAGTTCATTAGTCATTCTTTAGAACTCATTAAAAGGATTTTGGATGTTAAGAAGAGAAAGCTTATTTGGAATTATAGATCAGGGAACTTAAAATCATGGGAAGGAAGTTCAGTAAACTGCTGCTTCTGCTGCAGATGGGTCTGACTGACACCAAACATCTGGCTGAAAATCTGAAAAAAAATTAGCCAGTCATTAGAAGTTCCCCCATATTTCCAAATCTGCAGATGGTTGGCTTTGTCAGCCAGATGGGGTTCCAGCTTTATTTATGTGTTCAGAATCCTTCAGGGAAGCTGCAAAGATGCAGTTGAGGAAGAAGGCAAGTTGCAGGGGTTGGGGTGGGGTGGGCGGTTATTGAGTATGTCCTGTGTGCCAAACCCTGTGCTAGGCGCCTTCAAATACATCAAAGCACACTTTTCATATCTTACATCACCCGGCAGAAGGCAAACTCTGTAAGCACAGGGGTCTTATCTTTGAGGCACGCTCCCATATGTCCCTAGAACTTAGAAACAGCCGCTTCTGCTCCTTCATTCCTAGATCTCACATCTTATCCTGTCATCTAATCTAAGTCATGACACAGAACAGGCTAGAGCCCTTCCTGACTTTCTACTCCTGGCCTTTCTGGTCCTTTCCATGCATTCTTCCTCCTCACCCAAAAAATCCTAGAGTCAAAAGCAAGAAGAAAGGGGGCCAGAGTCATGAGGCAGGATACAAGCAGGTAGCCTCAGCTGGGTCTGTGGGTTAAGTTAGGATTGGGTAGGTGGAAGAGGTCAGAACAGGAGCATGAATGACCCACAGCTATGCTGTGTCCACATGGTCAAAATATATTAGATACCCAAACCCTTTCTTTAGTGTTGATAAACCACACTTGTTCAAAGTCCCTCACCAGCCATCTTACCCATTCCTGAGACCTCCCAGGACTCCCTAAGATCCATCAAGTAAAGAGAAAAGACTGTCAGGTATTTTGGCTGCCATAGTAAAAATGTGACTGATCCGGCTGGTAGAGAAACTAATGCTTAGATGCCCAGTACTTCCACAGTAAATGGTATCCAGATAGAAAGTAGGACCCACCTGACCCCTACATTCCCACTATTGCATGTCGGATCATGACCCTGTTTCAGCCATGGACACCATTTGTGGGGTGGTCTTGTGCTCAACTGACTGATCAGCATTTCTTCCCAGCTGGGTCCTCATTGTTACAAAGCCCTCAGGCATCTTCTTTCTGCCTCAAACAGCATTCTGTCTTCTTGTTCTGTGGCTCCATCACTGGCAACAAAGGTCTGGGAAATCCCTCTGTTGGTTTTATCACTTGAAATCGTATGTTGTGGAGTACAGTGAAGACCACTCTTGCACAAAAGATTGACCAATGTGAGCTATTGTATTATGTGTTGAGAAAAAAAATACAAGGAAGCACGCAAAATGATGCCAGGTTCTTATGCTTTCCCTGAGCAGGGTGCAAGTTCATTTAAGAGACTGTCTGATCACCCAGGGGGCTGTACTTTTGTTTAATTTTTGTTTTTTAAAGAAGTAGACTCAGATCCAGTAACTGTATGTTTATTCAATTCAAAAATTGGTAAAATGAACAAAAAATTTTGTTCAGTAACAGTGCAAATGATTTCTGGTCAGAAGAAAAGGTAAGCCCAAATACAGCGGCTTGCCATTCCCAGCATGCCATCAGTTTTTACATCTAACTTTACAGCCTTATTTCAGAATGTTGTTACTGCCTCTCTTGAACCAGTTTTATGATTCTGCTGGCTCCCTTACTGCGGAGTTGAATAAAACGACATCAGTTGACTCCGTGAGTTAGGAGAAATGTGTTCTTAATAGTTTGAAAATTATACTTGGCAGTGTGGAAGCCCTTGTAAATGAAAACAGTATTCATGTGGTTAAAGAGGAGCCTAAAAAAACCAAACAAACAAAAAACAAACAAAAAAACCACAAGGTTGTTTTATTTCCCTCTGTCTTGGAGGCCCTAAGAAACACATTGTTCTACTGAAGAAACAAGCTTGGCTTTAGTAACAGCTCAGAGAGTTCTGTGTAACAGCAGAGGTCTGGGGACCCATGGGCCTGGGATCACACCTGGCTCCCATTTTTCAGTGAGTGCAAGATCTTGGAGATGGCTTCACCTCTGGTGGTCGCCTCACCGGCTGTATTACTTTGCAAACGCTATCACCAAAATAGTGCCACTGACGGAAACAACTTAAGGGTGGAAAGACGTGTTTTGGAACACGGTTTCAGAGCCGTCTGTCATTGCTTGGTCCGATGCATTTGGGCAGTGGGAACATGTGGCAGAGAACAGTTGTCCATAGCAAGCAGACCCAGTAGAGAGTGGCGGGAACCAGGAACCAGAGATCACCTTCAAAGGCCTAACCCTAGTGACCTACTTCTGCCAGACAGAAGTTCCAAGGTTCCAAGGACTCCCCAAATGATGCACCCTACTGGGGAGCAAATACTCAAAATATGTGCCTCAGAACATTTAAGCATGGCACCTGCTTGTCAAAGGTAGCAAGCGTTTTTCAACCACTTCCTTCAATTTTTCTGTGGTTCTGTTAATAATGTGTTGTCCATTACTTCTTGATCCATTCATGTCAGAGTATTAACTTGCTTTACAATGGTAAATGAGCTGTCCTATCGCAGTGCTCTTTCCTCCCAAAGAGGTGGTCTTTCTGTGAGTTACCTTGGACTTCTAGAAGAATTGTTTATAATACACAAGGATGTATAAGGAAAGAGAGGGGCCAGTATTTCTCTTCTGGCTTAAATGACTGTTTAGGCTGCATGGCTACACATTTGCACACAAGTCAGCCTCAGCAAGGAGCCAGAGGGGAAACAGTCATGATGAAAGAGTTCATGACAATGAGGATGACCCGGTTTGCGATGACGAGGTTCTGTAAGTTGAATGAAGCCTGGGTATATTACCGAAGAAAGATGCTCGTTCACTGAAAAGAAAGATGCTCGTTCACTGAAAAGCCCTTGGCCCTCCTGCATCATACTTGTAAAAAAGTCATCCTATCTGAGTTCTCTTGACCTTGGGGTCCAGTGGGGACTGAATACCAGCCCCCACTCCACTCACCAGTCACGCACCTTCGTGCAGAGCCAAGTCAGTCTAGTAGGGGAGAGGCTTTAAACATAGTTACAGGGTACAGGGTTGGTAATTGCAGTCTCAGCAACATGGGGCTCAGCCAGCGGAAGAAGCCAACAGGAGATGGGAAAGCCCAGTCCAAAGTCAGCTGTTTCACAAGGAAGCATGTTTTGGGAAGGAACCCTAGACCCTCCAGCAACCAATGCCTGTGCGTTCATAAGAAATCCAACGTGTAAGGCCCCATGATTTGGTCATTAGCTGGATGAGCAGTAACTACAGTGAGCTAAGTAAGAGAAGTGTAGGTCTCTTCTCTCTCTTAGTGCTCCGGACATGGTTCATCAAGGGAAATGGAATCGATGTTATTGGGAAACATAGACTATCTCCTCAAAAATTGGAGCCATTGAAAGAGCTCTCTCTTTACATATACATATAGATACGATAATAATATAGATAGAAAGATTATATATGTATAATCTTTATATATAAATATATATTAGAAAGAGAGATAAAGGAAAATACAGGGTTTGACTACCATTTACCCCCCAAACCATGCATTGATTTGCCATGTCTAGAAGCTCTCCACCCCTAGAAAACTCTGCAAGGCAGATACACTTGTCCTATATCTTCGGTCACACGAGGTGACCTACCTCCAGGGGACATGCCCCTTCTTCCTGAGATTGTTATGCAGGTGAGATGCTGTTGACAAGCCTGCGGAATGCTAACATGCTTTCCAGAAAGGAGGAGAAGAATGGGCTATGACAATCACTGAGGGAAGTCATAAGAAAGCAGTACAAATGACAGCTGACACTTCCCTGTGCAAAGTTACTAACATTGTGTCAGGCTGTGTGCTCATCTTCCTGGCCATCCCCTGAACATTTGTTTATTTACTTAACAACAGATATATACAATTTAAGCAGTGTTCTAAGTAAGCGCCTAATAAGCACCACTTGATCCTCATGACCTCTTCAGAAAACAGATATTACTGTTATCTGCATTTTAGAGACTTTCACATGGAGCTGGGATGCAAGTCCTTGCATCTGCTGTCTCTCATTAATTATGCACTAGGCACTTGGATATGCGGTATAAACAGGATCAGTTGATTATCCTAAAAGCCGGACTACTGCTGGCCATTCTGTGTCACCAGCGAGGAGACAGAGGCTCAGAGAGATAAGATGATTTGCTCAGAGTCACAGCACTGGCAGCTGGTAGGACTGGGACACAAGGCACAGCCCTCCCTAACCTCAGCACCGCTGTCCCTAATTAAAAGCCCAGGCCTGGCAGAATGGGTTTCATCCCACCTGCTCTGTCAGGGAAGCCTGATGCCAGTCACCAGCACACAACTGTCTAATAGCTGCAAATATCATGAAAAACCATTATGCTAGGGGCAGGGGATGTGGTTCAGTCAGCAAAGCGCTTGGCACTCAGGCATGAGGATCTGAGTTTGGACCAATAGCACTTATGGGGGAAAAAAGCCAGGAGTGGTGGTACAAACCTGTAATGCCAGTGCTGAGGAGGTGAGAACAGGTGGGTCCTGGAGCTCACTAGCTATGTGGTCTAGCTGAGTTGGTGCAATCCAGGTTCCATGAGAGATCCTATTTCAAAAAATGAACCATAAAAAGACAAAGAGAGATAAAGAAATCCGGATACCTTGATATTGACCTCTGGCCACCACACCTACTCATATGTGTGTGAGCAAGCACATACTTGAACATATACACACATGCCACACAGACCAAGCATAAAGTTAAGAGTTGTTGCTTTTGATTATAAATCCAGAAGGCAACACCAAGGAAAAGAAATGGTTAAAAACCCAGTAGGGTTTCAACACCATAGCACCAGGCTACGAAGAAACACCTCCTCCCCAGACCCAGTGCTGTTTCCCCTTGAAAAGGCAGCCCCAAGGGTTTGGAAGATGCACAAGCAGGCTAACCGGATCCACGGCACAAACTGTGAGCCACCTCCCATTGCTTCCACACTGGGGCTGGAGACTAATTAAGTCGGAGATACTATTAGGTTCAGGGCTGTCCTCTTTCCTGAGGATTAAATTGTGGGCCTATCACTGACTTGACTCCTTGGAGCTTTAAATGCTGTAGGTCAGGCAGGGATCAGTGATTCGGTCTTTGGCTAGTTTCTCCTGCAGTACTTGGAGGGCTTCAGCCATCTTTGAGGAACAGCAGACCAAGCTTGATTGCTGACCTTGGGCAAGAGTGAACCAAAATGGGCAGCTGGGCTGAGACTGAGGGTAGGCAAGGCCTAACACCATCATTTTAGCTTTTAATCTGGATGGTCAAAGAAACATTAGCCAAAAACTCCAGCCACCACATTTCTATGTATCACCAGCTTAGTCCCAGAGCCCATAATGCACTATATGCTTACTTTATATGCATTAACTTCATTGCAGGCACGAGGATAATTTGATTACTTTAAGCTTCTAGTGCGTCTATGCTAATCCCCAACAGTGACCGAACATGTTTTGTTAGACTGGCTGACCAGCAAGCCCCAGAATCCTCCTGTCCCCTCCACTCCCTGCCACCAGCTCTGGAGTTACAGGTGCACACTATTGTGTCCTGATTTCGTGTGGCTGCTGGGGTCAGTACGCAGGTCCTCATGCTTGTGCAGCGAGCGTTTGTCCATCGAGCCAGCTCCCCAGTCCTAGATGTTTGATTCATAAGTTCTTGTGGACTGCCTTCTGATAATGCATCTAGAGCCCCAGCCGTGAGGTCTCATAATGCAGTAGCCCACAGTCTGAGAGGCACGGCCTTCCTGACTCTGCCATCTTCATAGCATCCACTGCTATCTCCTATCTCCTCTCTTGTCCCTGACGTTACACCATGATCTAGCAGTCTTGTCTTCAAATCCCCTCAATACTCTGTGTGCAAACTTGGGGAAAGAAGAAAGAAAAGCCATGCTGGGTGGATACATTGTGTAGAAACCCAGTAACCACTGTTTCTGTTCCCCGTGCCTTAGAGTCTCTCTTTATATTTGTTACCTGCACATATAGGGGCTGGAGTCACCGCCACTCTGCATCCTGTAGCAGGTGCTGTTTGGAACCGTGCATTTCGGTCCTGGAAATACAATGATATCTACCCACTAAATTAAAATCATTCTGGAAAACATAGGTAACTATGGTGGACCTCCCACCATCTCATTCATAACAAACGCCCCGTTGCCCGCAGAAGCTAGTTCTGGATCAGAGCAGTCAATATAGATGCATTTACTATGGATCCTCTCAACTCCTTGAAAAGTGTGGGACAGTTAGCTGTTTATCAGTGGGAAATGCTTTAATGTTTTTGTTATAAAGTAGATCTGACTTTTTTTTCTTTCCAGAGTATTGCTTTTTACCAAAGAGGAATCTGGTTCGTGATCAAAATGCTCTAAATATTTAGAGAAAAAGAAAAAAAACTAAATAAAGAGGCAACAGTGCTAGCCTGAGTTAAGGGTCTGCTCTGCAGGCCTACAATGGCCCCTTTCTGTTTTCTCACTCTGGTGAGTGACGGCTTCACTCCTGAGTGGTGGGTTGTGGCCAGGACTGTAATAATCAAGTCTGAACTATGGAAATCAGGTCTGATGCCCTTGCCATGAACACCAAAAATGGTTTTCCAGTTGGAATCCTTGGGGCTCAGCTGTAAGGACACCTTCCTGGCTTAAGAAGAAAGACCCCAACCCTAACACAGGAAGGTATGCTAGGGGAAGGTGTGTGTGATTGTGTGAGGGAACTTTTGTATACTGTGGTCAAGGTAGACTTCATTGAGAAGGTGACAATGAATTCAAAATGGAAACGAGGTGAGGAAACAAGCCAGGTGGCTGTGTGAGCCAGGTGGAAGGGACAGCGGCTGCAAAGGCTTAGGTGGGACTGTGCCTGGAGCTCAGGAAGTCCCGTGGGGCCGAGAAAAGCAGATTAACTCAGGGTACAGCTCACACAGGCCCTGGCTTCAGATCTCAGGAAAGAGCAGAATGTGCTAGCGCCGTCACCGTCCTCCCTCTTCTCCCATTCTCTCCTCTTTCCCCATTCCTTTTTGCTCCTCCTCCCTCTTCTTCCCTTCCTCTTTCACTTCTTTTTGCTTCCTTTCCTCTTCCCTCTTCCTCCTCTCCTCTGCTTTTCTCTTTCTCCTCCCTCTTCCCCCTTCATTCCACTTTTTCCTTCCTCCTGCTCATCCTCCTCCCTCCCCCTCCTCCTACTCAAGATACTTGGGATTGAACCCAGGTCCTCGCAATGCTCTGAGTCCTCTCAGTTGTATGATTTGCTCCACATTGCCCCGGGGATCTCTCTTGCTTCCTTTAGACAAGAACTCTAAGTCTAGTTTTCAATACTGTTGCCCATCTCGCCCCTCCCCCACCCTTCTTTGTAATGGGCAAAACAGAGTAACATCTCAGAGTTGCCTTCCTTCTTCATGTCCTCTGAATACAAACCCGTGGTCCCTTATTTTCAACATTTCATTTCTTATTTTGGGGAAATCATACAAAAAGTGACATCAGTGAGAAACTTTGAGTGCTCAGTGAATCTCTCAAAGCTCTTAGAATCATCCTTCCTGCTGAGCAACCTCTTCCTAACCCACAGGTTCTCTCACTCTCTTTTTTTCCTCGGAACTGAGTACTGAAGTCAGGCTTTAACACATGCTAGGCAAGCTCTCTACCACTGAGCCTCTTGTGCTCATCCAGCTCCAACTGGCTTCTCCTCCCATGGAAGTCCCCACTCAGCCCAGAGATCCAACAAGAGATGCAAGCTAAGTGGTTTCCAGCCGAGGGACCTTCAGCCTGGGCACCTTGCTCGGTTTATCAAGCTGCCACAGCACGCGCGAGAGACACCATGCTATGTCCGGAGGATGGCGCAGAGAATAAAGAAGGCCAGGTTCCTGCCTTTGCTCACAGCTGTGTGGGGAAGATGCTGCTAGAGAGGAGAGCAGTGGGCGGAGCTCCTGCAGCTCAGAGGAGGAGGAGTTCCTGGATTAGTCAATGTTGGGTTGTCATGGAAATGTTCTTAAGACTGTGAGTCTTCAAAGTGACTGGCCTCACTAGATGCTCAAAACACATGTGCCAAGCACACAGCAAGAATATAGAGTACACAGAGGACTGGCCTGTCCAGTGCTTGGAGGGTGCATACTAGAATTCAGAGCTCCCAGGTTCTTATGGCTAAGCAGACAGCAATGAGAACAGAAAAGCAGCACCCTCCTGGAAACCCAGGAAGGCATGCCAAGGGACTAAGCCCACCTCCCCATCTGTGTGTGTGCGTGTGTGCGCTCGAGCACGCTCATGTACACACACACACACACGTGTGAGCTTCAGTCATTGCTCGAGGCAGAGTCACACTCTAGCTCTAGCTGGCCATGACCTCACTCTATAGCCCAGGCTGGCCCTAAACTTGAGATCTTCCTGCCTCTGTTTCCCAAGTACTGGGATTACAGGTGCATGTCCTCTATCCAGCTTCTCTTTTTCATGTTTGAACTTTTTAAAATTCCTAGATAGTTGACCTTTCTTATATTCTTTGTCATAGAATTTTCCCAACTGCCTCACTTTTGCTCTTGTTCTTCAGTGCCCAGAATCAAGTCTTCTGTGAGCTCTCTACCACCTAACTGCCTTTCTATTTTCTTAAAACACTTTGAAGGATACAAGCTTAACACAAAACAGAACTCTCCCAGTAGAAAGCAAAGTCTCCCCTGTCCCTACACTACAGCCTCATCCTCCCTTTGCTCAAGTGATTGCTGCTCATATTTTGTTAAGTGACTAATAGCATTTCTTGGGTTTACTGAGTCATCTGTTAACACTTGACAGAATAGTTTTCTTTTCAAGTTCACGTTGTTACTAATTTACGCAAAAGTCTTCTGAGATAGATCTTACATGGCGGTTTGAATGAGAATGCCCCACCCCGGCCCCATAGGCTCATATATTTGAGTGCCTGGTCCCCGATTGTTGGACTATTTGGGAAGGATTAGGAGATGTGGCCTTGTTGGAGGAGGGGTGTCACTGGGAGTGAGCTTTGAGGTTTCAAAAGCCCACACCATTCCCAGTTCAATCCTTCCACTTCATACTCGTGGATAAAGATGTCAGCTCTCAGCTACTGCCCTAGCACCACACTGCCTGTCTGCTGTTGTGCTTGGTCGTGATGGTTAGAGCCGTGATGGTCATGGGCTCTAACCCCTGAAGCTAGAAGCCCCAGAAAATTCGTTCTTCTCTAAGTTGCCTTGGTCATGGAGTCTTATCACAGCAATAGAAAAGTCACTCAGATACCTTTCAATGTAATCATTCATAGAATTTTAAAATCCCATATAAATGACAAGCCTTTGTCATTACAATTTGGCAATCCCTGGGAGACTCCCTCTCCTCACAGCCACTTCTCCACAGACAGCTTTTTTATAAAGCCATTTCGGATTTGATACACCCAGTGCTTACTTCTTATCTCTAAATCATATCTTAATCTCTCTATTTCTTGATTTATAATCTACTGACTTCCTGCCATGATAGGTAAGAATGTATCCAACTCACCCCAGCCAGGCTCTGTATTGATTAGCTGTCTAATTTTTAAAAAATAATGTGAATCTTCATTTCTTTCCCGTCCACACTGGGCAGAATGTCTTAGCTTCCTACTCTATAGAATGAAGATATCCAAGTTCCCCATCTCCACCCACCACATCTGCCAACTGTGTTTTTACTTTTTCACCATTAAGATTCCATTCTACCTTGACCTTGTGTTGGTCAAGTGCAGGTCACCATGGCTGCTGTGCATTCAGGCATGCAATGGCCATGTCATGTCCAGGAGACAGCATTTCAAAGCTCCCTTCCCTGTCCTCTGGCTCTTACATTCATCCTGCTCCCTCTCCTGCAATGTTTCTGGAGCTTGTGTGGGGTGCTGCCAATAAGGTCTGAGCACTCAGACCTTAGTCCTAGCGTTCTGACCAGTTATGAGTCTCTAATCAGGTAGGAGAGGGAAGAATGATCAAGACACATTGTAAACATGTATAAAATTGTCAAAGAAAAAGTTTAAAATATCACTAAGAAAGAGAGTCAGAAAAAAAAATCAACAGAATAGCTCAGAGGCAGAATGCTTCCCTTCCACATTCAGGGCCCAGGCTCCAGCTTCAACTCTACAAACAAAACAACTCAGTATGTGCTCCGTTAGTGAGTGGACCTGTAAAGACGCTAGCATCTTCCATCTTCCAGCAATAGAGTCGCAGCATGAAAACCAATGCAAGTTACCATGATTCACATCCAGCACAAAGTCAAGTTGCTTTCTAGGGCTAGGTTCTTCTCTTTGTGGTTTCAAAGACAGTCTCCAAGTTACTCAGAGAAAAGCCCTTAACTGGTGATTCCTCTCCCTCAGCCAATTTTCAAAATCACATTGTGCATATGTTGCACCTGTGCTTGGACCTTCTTGTACATGTTTATATTTTCTAGAGTTTCTGATTGATTCGAAGCTCTCTTTTTTAAAGCAGTCAATTTCAAAGTGCATCCCTGGAAAAAACTGCTATGTCCTGCTTTTCCCGCTTCCTCAGTATCACCCAGAATTTAAGAATTTAACCTTGTAGGGTATGGTGGTATATGCTTATAATCCCAAAAGTAGAGGCAAGATGACAGCAGCAAGTTGGAGGCCATCCTGGGCTATATAGTGAGTTCTGGGCCAGTCAAGGAGACATAGCAAGACCTTGTCACAAAAAATTTAAAAAGGAGCAAACAAAGCCAAAGGAAACAAAAAGATAACTCAGTCTCATTGTGGCTTGGATTTGCACTGTTCCCAACAGGCTCGTGCCTGAAACCCTTGGTTCCCGGATGGTGGTGCTGTTCAGGGAACCTGTGGGAGGTAGGGCCTAACTGGAGGAAGTAGGCCACTGAGGGGACAGTCCTTGGGGACATACTACCCCAGATGACTTCCTGGCCTACTGTGATATGAACTGTACTGCCTACTATACCTTCTCTGATAACCTGAGCTGAACCCTTTGAAACAGTGAGCCCAAG
>LOJH01004061.1:8554-37234 GCA_001685095.1 Ellobius talpinus | reverse complement strand
TTTCTGTGTGATTATTTCAGGTCTAAGCTAGCTGGGTGGCCAGGAACCAACAAGTGGTCCTCCTCCAACAATCCTCTCTAGTTCTAGGTTTAAGGGCATGCACCACAACCTTCTGGCTTCTCTGACAAACTAGTGTGGCTACTGGGATTAAAGGTGTGTGTCATTGCTGCCTTGTCTTTAAGGCTGGCCAGTTTGACTGTTTTATTTTTCTGATCCTCAGGCAAGCTTTATTTATTAAAATTCAAATGAAATGCCACTGATTGCATTTCCCCTTTTTGTCCTTAACAAAAAAGAAGGCTATAACTAATATAAGAAAAACTATGTACATATACACATACTTATATATGTAAAAAAGTTAAATACAGTAACTATATACAATATATAATGCAATAAATGCATCAACAATATCTAGTACATTTGCATTTGACAAATTCAGAGAAAATACTCCATATCTATCCTATCTTGGTGAGTCCAATGTCCTGTACCTAATTTACTTTGCTTTCTGCGTCAGGTAAACAAGGAAAACTATAACTATTTAGTCTTTAACTCCCTCAGAGTATATTTTTATACTGATTTGTGTAAATTATAGGTATTTTAGGTATATAATAGCATGATTCTTTATGACTTTTTCAGACATCCTTATTATTATTATTTTGCCTTCTTTCTTCCTTCTGTATTTATTTCCTTCCTCACTCCCTAGAGAATCCCTTTTTTCCCATTTTCCATTTCAGATCACATGTATCCTGCTATTCTCCTCTCCATTGCTCCCCTTACCCCTCTAATGGTCTTGTTTTACTTTCCTGGTTTCTGCAGTTATCCTAGAATGAGTACATACTCACATCCGACTATCTGAAACTAGAAGCCTGAGATGTGAGAGAACATGCACTGTTTGTCTTCCTGGATCTGAACCACCTCAATCAATATGATCTTTTCTAGTGCTATCCATTTGCCTATGAATTTTATGACTCCATTTTTCTTTACAGCTGAATAGTATTTCATAGTCTATATGTGCAATCACATTTTCATTATCTATCCATTAGTTGGAAGACATTTGAGTTGTTTCCATTTTCTAGCTATTATGAATAGAGCAGCAATGAACATAGCTGCAAAATAAGATGTTGAGTCATCTGCGCATATGCCAAGGGGTGGTGTAGATGGGTCATATGGTAAATTTATTTTTAGCCCTTGGAAAATTCCCCACACTGATTTCCATAGTCAGTGGTTGACCAGTTTGCAACCCCACCAACAGGAAATGAGTTTCCCTTCCCCCCACATCACCTCCAGCATTTGTTGTCAGTTTTTTCATTGACTTTTGCCATTCTGAAATCTCAAAGTTGTTTTGTTTGCTTTTTTGTTTTCCATTTTCCTAATTCCTAGGGCTTATGAACATTGCTTGAGATGTTTCTTAGCCATTTGTCTCCAAAAGCATTCTTTGTCGTAACTTTTGGTGTTTTTTGAGAAGGGTCATGTGACTTACTTTCCCCAGATAAAAGTTTGGGGAGACTGCTCTGCCTTTTCTGCATAGAGACACACATCTTCAGCTCTGGGTGACTTTCTTTTACTGGTTTTGTTGCTGTTTGCTTATTTTTAATAGTTGTTTTCTTTTCTGGGGTTTGCCCTAGTCTAGCAGTGTTAGAACCATCATTAGGTGCAGTGTGATTTGCTGCTATGTCAGTGGTGAGGATGGGTCCATGCACCAACTACTAAGGCACAGAACCTCAGCAGTACAATTCTATGCTCAGACCTCAGCTAAAGTTTACTTTATATGGTGCTTCTTCTTTTCCTTATACTGAAAAAATGTTTGTTAATAATCAGTATAGCATATCAGACCAGCAGTAGCCTGATATATGTCCTATTTAATAGGTCTCTTCATTTGTTCAAGAGGCCGCAAGTATGGACTAACTTATCCATCTAGGAACACTCGGGAGCGACATGATGAAATTCTCTAGTGACAATTATTTGAACATATCCCCCATGATGCACAGCTGTATTGCAAAATCAGATCATGGTAGCAGGTTATGAAGGAACCAAACAATGGGAAGTCGCTCTACCCTTCCTCTTTGTGCCCAGCCATAGAAGATGCTCAGTGAAGCTGCCCTCTATGTTCTTAAGGCCCAGGGTCCTGGGAGACCCCAAACCACAGCACAGAGGACAAGTTTTTCCTACTAGAAAAAAAGCCAAGCCATGTCACTGAGAGGGAGCAACTTCATTCATTATAAAGGGTCAAGGTGGCCGTTTTCAGAGGCCATTCCTGTGAGAAGGGAATTCTAGAACTGAGCAGAAAGATGAACTTCCTTGAACAAAGTTTTCTTCTCTGGAAGGTTGGGGGACTTCCTGGTTGACAAACATATATATTCTCAAGGATGGAGATTTTGATGTGTCATAGGTGGAGATGCAAACTCACTGGTGACTTCACGGAAGGAGGACATCTCAGCCACACATACTAATCCTGGGCTGTGCAAGTTTCCTGGGATATATACTTCTGCTTCTTTGATACTCTTTCTGTTTAGAAAATTTACTGTGTGACATTTTAAAAGCGAAATATATGCAAAAATAAATACAAATAAATGTAAAATATAACTAAAGGAGGTGGAAATTCTAAGCATTTATCATAGATTTCATTATAGATTATTTTGTGACTTCTGCCCTTAATAGAATTGAAATTAGCACAAGGCCATAAAGTTGGCTCTGGAGTTGATGGAGGGGCAGGAGAAGGACCAGTAATTTATGACATCCCTGTACCTTGGGAAGGGTAGAGGATGCTTCCCTGCTGACAGGCATCTGCTGCATGTGGATAAAAAGGCTGTACCTCAATTGCCAGGCTTATTATCTCCACCACAAAGTACTCTACAAGTGCTAAGTGGTATTTCTCTTCATGGGCATTGTACTGTCTAGTTTTATGATAACCAAAAGCAAGATAGAGTCATTTTGAAAGAGGGAATTTTAATTGAGAAAATACCTCCACCAGACTGGCCTGTGGGCAAGCCTGTGTTGATTTTCACAAGACCAACTCACTGTGGGCAGTGCCAACCCTGAGCTGGTGGTTCTAGGTGCTATAAGAAAGCAGGCTGAGCAAGCCAGGAGAGAGCAAGTCAGTAAGCAACATTCTTCCATGGCCTCTGAATCAGCACATCTTCAGATTCCTGTCATGTTTGAAGTCTTGACTGGTAACAGTAAGGTGGGATAAACCCTTTCCCTCTCAAGTTGCTTTTGGTCATGATGCTTTATCACAGCAATAGAAACCCTAATTAAGAGGGGCACATTCCACAGAACTGGGCCTTGTTGCCTCAGACGCCTTTTGTGGAGGTTCTAGCAGCCGCCTGGCATTATTTTCTGTTGTGGATAAATATGACCATCTGAGTAAATATTGTAATTAGGACCATAATGGCACATTTTGGCTCCCTTTGATAAATAATACCCAGTAGGACCATAATGGCATTTTGGCTCCCTTTGATAAATAATACCCACTAGAATTGCTTCTTAGATATGACACTAATGATCACTGATGGCCAAACTGTTCAATTTACATAAAGAATTCTTGGCTGAAAAATCTTTGTAAGTGTGAACACCACCATCAAAGCAAAAACATGAATGAGAGGCTTCTGGTAACTGTTTCATTATCTGTAATAATGACACAGGATTCATACAGAAGAAAGTTAGGCACTGGAAACTGGCAGAGCTTAGTCGGTTATTTTTGTGCCAAGAATGTGGAGACAATATAGACAAAGAGCATAGGACTGGAAACACGGCTAGCGAGCCCATAGTTCTCCCAGTCTTCATTCTTAAGGAGATTGGTGTTTGTGTTTGTTTGGAAATGTTACTGTAAAGCTTAAAAGCAAATGTCTGTATGTTAGAAATAGAAACCATTTAAAATGTTAGGATTATAAAAATTTTCAATTAGCAAAGTGGTCAGATAAAGATGAATCCTGGTGACATCATAAGGCTGTGACTCATTCCTCTTGTGATTATGTTATATTGCCTTATTAATCTTTATAACATTTAAAAAGACGACAACAGTCATTTGTCTTCAAGATGCTCTTTTAGTCTCCAACCTCAAGCTGAATCTCTCCATTTTTCACTTTCTTGAGATTCATTGATTGTGAGAAAATTCTCTATGCTCTTAAAATAGATTTCAGCTTTCTTTAAGGTACTGAGAAAAAAACTGGACTTTTGATTCAGATGCTAAATGTTCTCTCTGCTAGGACTGCCACAAAGCTGCAGTGGTGACGGTGTAAGCCTTTGCTGAAGAAAGACTGAGCAGTTGGTAGTGACACCTGCCCCATCAGCACCGGGGACCATCTGCCCAATGAATCAGATCCCTCCATCACTGTGAGTGGGGAGGCTTGGGCAACACAGGGCAATAAACGCCTTGTCTTATACCCTTCTCCCCACCCTCTGCTGTTGTCATAGCGCATTGCAGTCGGTGCAGCTTACACTGTGCCAGGGCACTCTAAAGCCCCTTTACCCAGCAGCCGGAAAGGCCGCTTTGGAGTCTGTGCGTTCGGTAACTCAATTATGTGTAATTGGTGAGGTGACAGCCAGTGGCCTCACATCTCTTTTCTGGAGAAATGGAAGAATAACGCTGTTCTGAAGAAGGAGAGAAAGTTTGAGAGGAGGAGCTTGGAGGAAGGAGGGAGGGGAGTCTGCATCTCCATGGTCTCTGACTGCCCTGCTCCTTTAGGCAGGAAGTAATCTGATGTTATCAGAGAAAGCTTCTGTGGTGTTTAGAAATCAGGGAGGGTGTATGTCTGTGAGACGAGGAAGATCTGTGTGTGTCTTGGAGAGAAGACAAAGAAACTCACTGATCCTCTACCGGGAAACACCAGAATTCAGAAGGCAAGATTTCCAATCTGGCTGTACAACCACATCTTCATCACACCGAGAATTTGGACAAGATGGTGGACCAGAACTATTGCATGCCCATTTTCAAATGGTTGATAAAATGTCAACAGAACAGTAGAATATAGTGCATTTGGGAAAACAGTACAAAATCCAAATTTCAGGGCTCACAAATACTGTTCTGTTGAATAGCTGTGCTCATCTTTGTGTCTCAGCCACATCTGTAACTACAAGGACAGAGCTGAATAGTTTCAACAGAGATCGGATGTGCTTAGAACCCAAAACACTAAATACATGGCTCTGTTTAGGAAAATAATGCCAATTTCTCTGTATGCTCTTTAGAAAACAAGAGACTAAAGAACAAGTCAAAATGTCCAGAGCAGGATAGAGCTACAGAAAGACAGATTAGGTTTAACTAAACCTTACTCATCTGTATCTTTAACTAAACCTTTTAATTCCACTGACCTTGATTCCCCCACAACTTATTACTCTGTGTTTGCTTTTAAAAAGCCATTTTTGAAAAGTATGATATATGTAGATTAAAGTTTTAAAATTCCAAATGATTTCTGGGAAATCTGAAATCTTCTGAAGACAGTCATAGTGTGTGTGTGTGTGTGTAGCAATCATTTACGTGAATGAAGAGTCATATGCAAAAGACCATCTTTCAGAATTGTGGGTCCAAATCAATGTAAATAGAGTTCCCAAACTTTGCTGAACTTTCAAAGTGAGAGGAATAATAAATGTCCTTTGTTCTTGAAGCCTGCTAATCACTTATTTTCCCTTCATTGTGATTTTCAAAACATTTTTACAAGATTAAGGGACATTACCTTACAGCGTCTCTAAATATTTTTATGTGTTTGTGTGGTATGTGCATGTGTACATGTTTTATGTGTGGCATATGCATGTATCACCAGTATATCTGTGTGTGGAGGCCAGAGGTGATGGTGCTTGTCTTTTCTGATGGCTCTACACCTTAACTTTTTTGAGGCAGGATCTCTCCTTAAACCCAGAGTGTACTCATTTGGCTAAATCAGCTAGCCAGTGAGCTCCAGGCACACTCTTACATACACCTCTCCAGAGCAAGGATTATAAGCATTTACCACCATTCCTGAGTTTCATTGTGGGTTCTGGGGACCTGAATACAAGTCCTCATGGTTGAGCAGTAAGCATTTTTACTGATTGAGCTATATCCCTAGCTCCCTGTTTAAGTTTTTGACAGCAATCCCTATTATGTGGACCCATGAAAATTGCTATCATGTTGTTGGACCACAAGAGGAAAACTCAAACTCAAGAAAATCTGGTTAAGGAAAAGCAAATAAAATGTGTAACACAGTAGTGATAAGGAGAGTTGTGTGATCCTGAGGCTGCACTGGAGGTGTTAGAGTGGCTGGTTCATGAGAACATCAAGGACCTTCCACCTCCCCAGGGATGGAGTAAGACTTCAGAATGCATCATTCCAGGTTTGGATGTGGCAAAGAGAGACAGCTGTAGTTATTTTAAGCAGAAAGAAGTTGAGGACACAGAGTTAACTGCATAGGTAATTGGGGATGCGGGCAGGGCACGTCTAGGCTGAGCCCTTAGGAGACCCCCAGGAAAAGGTGGAGCTTACCAATTGGGAGAATAGCTACCTTTTTCAGGAAGATAAAAAGTCAGAAGGCTGCTGGGGATTTGGGAATTTATACTTTATACCCATCAACTGCTTCCTGATTCCCATGACATGCTACCAGATTTTGTCCCACAGATGTTTTCCTAGTGAAATATGGTCAATTGGTCAATTCATCTCTGATTCACCATGCTCTCTAAAATATGCACAGATGCATCTAAATGGGATTATATTGATGGCTAGATCCCCACTGTCATAGAATCTGGGAAATGTCACTTTTAGATTTTCAGGCTTAAGGGAGACTTGCAGGAAGGAAATGAAAGGGTACATGGAGCTCAGTCATCTGTGTCTGCTTCTTGCTGCTGTTGTGGTTGAAAACATAATAAATTATCTTTCCATTCTTGAGGTCAGAGCTGAAGTCACTGAATCTTACAAGGCTAAAAACTATGTCAGAGGTGCATTCCTTCTGGGGGTTCTGGAAAAGAAACCTTCCATCAAATACATTTCCCTGTTTTTAGAGTCTTTCCACATTCCTTTGACCACATCATTCTGCTTTCAGATTCTCTTATCACATAATTCTGTCTGACTTTGACCTTCATATCCCCTTCCTATAAAGACTCCAGTTTATAGGGTGATGTGGGAAGTCCTTCTGTATATGTGTTGCTTTTATTGGTTAATGAATAAAGAAATTGCTTTGGCCTGCAGTAGGGCAGAATAGAGCTAGGAAGGGAAAACTAAACTGAATGCTGTGAGAAAGTAGGCAGAGTCAGTGAGCCACCATGTAGCTGCCATGGGAGGAGACAGACGGTGGAACCTTGCTTGTAAGCTATAGCCACGTGGCGATACACAGACTAATAGGAATGGGTTAATTTAAGATAGAAGAGCTAGCTAGAAATACGCTTGAGATATTGGCCAAACAGTATTGCAAATTAGTATAGTTTCTGTGTGGTTATTTTGATTCCAAGCCAGGAATGAACAAGCAGCCTCCCATAACAACAGTGGGCTAAGTAGATACCCATGGACAATTGCCTGTCTCTAGATCCTTAACTTCATCTCTTTGTAAAATCTTTTCTGCACAATATAATACACATATAAGGATTATGGCATTGATATCTTTGGTGGAATGGAAGACATTATTCAGCTACCACATCCCAACCAGTAAAAAAGGAAATATTCAGTGACTAGCTGGTATGTGCTAGAAAAAATATATTCTGCATTAAACATACCTTCTTGTTATAAGTGAGAAAGGAAGTAAAAAGGTTAGAATACTGTCTCACCTCTTGGTGATAAAAAGGAATGAACTATTAAGTCCTAAAAAGGGAAGAAATAGAGCTGGTGACTCACAACTGTAATCCACATCCAGGAGCCTGAGGCTGCGTATTTGTAAGTTTAAGGTCAGTTTGGACTAGACCATGAGGCTGTTATAAACCAAAATCAAAACAAAATTATAAGGAAGAACCTTAAATTTACGTTGCTAAGGGGATGAAGTTTGAACACAGGCTGTGTGCTTCCAAGTATGCAGCATTCTGAGGAAGTGAGAACTTAGAATGTTCAGAGATCCCCACAGTGTTGGGGGTGGGGCAGAATGTGTGAACAAAATGGAGGCCCTGCCACTGCATCCATGAAGAATAGCTTTAAAATTTTTTGATGCTATAAACTACCTGTGACAAACATTTTTATGCATGTACCCTTCTACAATTTCTAGACTATTTCTGATACGGTATTTCTGGGATAAGCCTTAGAGTCACATGGCATCACCTTTAAAAGCCATTTCATGTGTGTTCAGCAGGGTGAGTGGCTTGCTGACAGTGACTTACAGCCACTCATGAGGAGAGTTACCTGTACTTCCTTTACACATTGTGTTCATTGGTATCATGCTCTTTCTTAACAGGACACTATGCAGGTGAATTGGCTCTTTGAACCATTGGACTTCTGGCCTTATACATTGAACCAAGCCTCTTCCTAGTATACACACATACAGTCTTCCTCTCCAGAGGAGACAACTAAAGCTTGTGCAAGAGAATGAGGTGGGTAGCCCATGAAAATCAGCAAATGCTACAATCAGAGCTTCCCTGTTGTCCCAAGAACTGATAACTAAACACCAATGAACACATCATTGAGACGTGTACACAAAGCCACTCAGTACTTTTAAAAAGGGTTCTTTAGTTTGTACTTCAAAATACACACTGGTGTGTCAAGGGCTGTGGAATTATATAGAAGGAGGAGATAATTAGTGTTCAGAAGTCAACCCACCAGAGGAATGATTCTCTGATGGAGGAGAATCCCATCTAGGCAGGGCCTACAGGACCACCGGCTCTGGAAGCTGTTGCTCCAATCTGTAATTTCACATTTGCTAAAGCAGTTATGGTGTCTCCCCAATGCCTGCACTGTAGTGTCCAGTTTTATATGATATGTATGTGTAATCTCATGATTGCCACTCAATCTTATGGGCACATTTACCCATAGATGGTCAGGAAGACGACTTCTCATTAAGCTGTATAATTTTAATATATAGAAAATATACTAGGATATGCTTCATAACTAGATCTATTGTCCCAAGAGGACTGTAAGACACTTAAAAGCCTGCTTTATTCCTTTTACCCAAACTACACATAATTAGCTCATTTTCACCTCAGAGCAAGTTCAAACTAGACTAAATGTTTCTGTAAATAGATCTTAAGTTAAAAACTTTACAGATATGCATAAGGTCAGAGTCGCCAGTGTCTAACCAAGGTTATTAACACAAAGAAACCTAAAAAAAAATCATGCCAACTCCTTGCTTGCCAAGTTTATCTGATAAAAGAACTATGTCTTACAGCTTGTCTCAATGGGTCCTGTGTCCCTGGTCTCTGGTCATAGTCTTACACCAGAAACCTTGAAACTTTGTGTTGCCATGGTAAATGGCTCTGCCCTTATCGCTAACCCAAGGAATGCGCTGTGACCAATGAGATGTGAATCTTGTAACTTTTTATTGCCTTAAACCTCCTGTTTAAAAAAATGTATTTAAGTCATTTAAACAAAGAAGCAAGAGAGATTTGAAACAGATAATTGGAACCAAAAATTTAGAACTACAGACTTGAAATTAAGGAACGAGAGCTGGAGAATTATAGACAATTAGGACAAGAGAGAATTGAAGACGAATAAAAGAGAATGACCCTTAGACCGTAGATGTGAGTCTTTACCCCTCAAATAAAAAAGCCTTAAGCTCAGTTTTACTTCATTGTAGACTTCTTCCTTGAATCCTGGCTACTATAGTCTTGAGAGCAGGCCCTTCAAGCCTGCTAATAATGGTGCTTAAAATAAAAGCACTTGCTAGTTGTAACGTGGGTGCTCTAAACGGATAACTTGTAATGTCTGTTCTAGCTTTGTTTTTTCCCCCATTTTTCAAAGCTTATTTAGATGTTGAAAAAAATTTCTACTTTGACTGGCATGTTTTGTACTCCTGGGTCAGTGTAGTCCATTAAGGACAACTGAATTGTACAGAGACTTGGCATAGTTATGTGGTAATTCCAGAGATGCTTACACTTTGGAGAACTGTGATTTAGAATCCTTTTAAATAATTGTTTTGGCACATGTTGTTGCTGCACAGGGACCATTAAGTTTGGGGACACTGAGAGAAGAGAGGTTCCGTGATCATCCATTTAAGTTCCCAGGAGGCTCTCCTTGACCTTGGAGAAATGCTTTATTAAGCACACCTGTTGCCAGTGTTTCGGTGGAGTGATTGCTTGGCCCACTGTGTAATCTGGCTATAGGATGCTATTCTCTCTCTCTGAAAAAAAGATCGTGAATAAGGCACACTGCTTAATAAGAAGAGAATTCAGCTCTGGGTTATGCAAGGAACCTGAGGGCCTCCTCCACCACAGTCCTACTGTATAATCAGCTTGCTTTGCTGGTTCGAAGTGTATCATGTTCCCTCCCTTTCCTGCAAGGATTGTCAAGGAACTACTCTTAGGAAATTCCCTGGAGGAAGGATGGTGGCCTCATGCCTGACAGGAACACAGGAGTCCTCCCCCTCATATCTCAACAAGCCTCAGTTTCTCCTTGGGAAAACAAGTGTCCACATGTATATGCAGAAGGACAAGGACTGGATTCAATATATAAGGCCTGAAGCCCAGTGGCTCCATGAGCCAGTTCAGCTGCAGCTGTAGAGGCATCAAATGCCCTGTCAACAGAAACAAGACTCCTTAGAAGAAGCATGAGGAGCTAGCATTCATAGAGGGCTGTGTGAGACGGATGCTGAGCTACGTGTTTTGTGTGTGCTGATTTGCTTTCCCTTGGAAAATAAGAGAAGGCCAGGGAGACTTTCCTGCTTTCATTGTTTTTGTGGTTTCCAGGGGCTCCTATTTGGGAGTGACCCATTCAGAGTCTAGTATGTCTCCTGTACATGAAATCTCTATGGCTCCACCTGTCTATATGTGTCTCCCATGACTACAATATTAGCTGCGGTGGAATAAGACCATTGCAGGGATTTGCCATGAATGTGTTTGTGCAGACCAGAAATTCCTGGATTCTTTCACACTTTCTCTATGTGTTTTTCCTACATTTAGGTCTGTTCTGTTCCTGAGCCCCAGGGTTTCTCAGCCTTTACTAGGTCATCACACAGGGTAAGTACCCAGGTTTCTCTCTACCCCAGTCCTCTGCTACAAACAAAGTTCACTGTCAGTCCAGCTTTAATTATTTGGTTTCAAATAGTCATATTTTCATGCACAAATATTTGAGGAATTGCAATGGCAATTAACAGATGTACATTTTTGAGATTATTTTAAAAATCTTTTCTTGAGCTGGAGAGGTGACTTAGCAGTTAAGAGTGTGTGCTGCTCTTACAGAGGACGTGTGTTTAGCACCCATGCCAGATGGCTCACAACTGCCTTAGCAGAGGCTCCAGAGGACCCTCTGGCCTCCATGGACAACTGCAATGACTTGCAATTTACCCTCATACAGATGCACACACATGATTTAAAAATTAAAGATACAAAATATGTTTAAAATGTATATTTTTATCATTTCTTCTTAATTGGAAGCCTCAAAACAGAGGAGTTCATTAACTAGTAGAAATAGAAAGAAATGGAGGTAGGTTCGAGTAGGTAATTAATTGTTTTTCTTTTCCTTTCTGTCTTTTTCCGTCTGCCATGTTTCCAGGTCTAAAGTTAGCTTGAGCCAACATTCTGTAAGATACTGTCTTTGAATATAATTAAAAGCCATCACTTTGATAAAACCCTAACTAAGCAGTTCAAAACGCCTGTATTTTTTTCTCCCCGGTGTTTATCTGGTTTGTGCACTTCTCCTCTGAGAGGCTTCAGCTTGGGAGGAATTGGAAAACACTTATTAGTATCATTATCTGAGGAAGTCATTATCTGAAAAGGTCGCATTGCCGGATGTAGTGGGAGGATACAGCAAGGTGAGATGGATGCCTGTCCTACGGAACAGGGCAGAGCTATGGAGAGGGACCAGAAGCCGGATGGGCTGAACAGGCATTGGGTGGATAGCAAAGCATGCACTGTAACTCACGCACCGTTTTCAAAGCCCCCCATTTTTCCTGGTTTACTGGGGCCAATGTTTTCAACTAGCTGCTGTGGAGTGGGAGCTGTGTGGATTTCTTGTTAATCAAGCTAATGACCACATTGCTCTCTTACCGTGGTTTGGAAGTGACCACAGACTGCCTGCGTCCAGGTGCTGACTTGTTGCATCAAATCGGGTTTTAAAAGTTTTGTTGTTGTTATTGTTGATTTGTTTTTCTATTTTCATCCAAAGTTTACCACCTTTGTGGGATGAGAGAAGCATCTCTGAAGTTACAAAAAGCAAACCGTGTTCCTACCCTAAATTTCCGAGGTAATTTCATTGCAAGACTAAGGTGAATGCGTCCTTGAGGGGACCACTTCCCAGACTCCCTTAATTTAACTGGAGAGGTCAGGGTGGGTTACACTGCTCGAAATGGGAAAGAGCAGTGGCAGGGGCACCAGCTGGGTAACTGGGCGGTGATGCACTGCCAGAACGCCTGGCTCCGAAGCCGAGTGTGGCGGCAGGAGACCTGCTCGGTTTAACTGACTTCATGTGTTTCTTCCCTTCCTTCTAGAACTGCATCAGGTTTTATGGTGCAGCGGTCTGAAATAGGGAGATATAGAGCAAATCAACTTTTTTCATTTAAGTCAACAGTTTGTGGCACTTGAAAAAAAATTATCCACTTCTCAGACCTGGAGAGATGGCTCAGTGGTTAACAACAGTTGCCACTCTTTGCTCTTACAGAGGACCAGAGTTCAGTTCTCAGCACCCACATTGGGCAGTTCATAGCAGCCTATAGCTCCAGCTCTGGGGGATGGGAGGCCTCTGTTGGTGCCACTCTGAGGAGCCACTCTGGATGTGCACATGTGCACATATGTGTGTGTGTGGGTTTTGTATAAGCACGGGTGTGCACCACATAAATAAAAATAAAAAAGTATTTTAAAATACTTCTGTCTTGCTACTTCCCATCTGATGTTATTGGAAACACATTAAATTCTGAGTTCTCTCTTTTCTTCCCATCACAGGTAAGATTAAGAATGCCTTAGATGACAGTGGTGCAACATCCTCCAACCTGAAACTTTTTTATTTTTAATTTTAGGCTTCTGCCATGAATAGACAATTCCTCTGAGGACATCAAGCATTTAAAACACAAGGAAGCAAAGACTTTCAACAGATCCAGCTTGCTACTTTCCTCTTCCCAAACTTTCCAGTTTGCAACTCTTAATCGCTGAGCTTCAAACTGAGGCTCCTCAGAATGCTTGGTCTGCTTTTGTTTGTTTAGGGCAGTGACTTTTAAACATATAGCAAATGTCCATAAAGATATTTCACTGGAAATTAGATTTAGCTTCTCCTCATGTTTGTTCTTATTCCTTATGAACCTAACGTGATTCAGTTTTCTAACAGTAGATTTTAAGGTTGAGAACATCCACTCAAGTCTTTCTTTTTTTTTGCCAGGACAGAGAGGTGTGGAGACGGAAAAGGACTAAAGCAGGCTTCTGGCCATCACTGCGTGGTCTCTTCTGCTTTGGTAGAGGGGTGATGGAGGGGGCTGGGGCTGGGGCAAAGGACACTGTAGGAGAGAAGCCACAATGTGGCTGAGCCACAGTCTACTGCAGTAGCTCCAGAAGACCTAGGATGCCTGTGCCTCAGGGACATGCAGCTCTTTCCTTCTGGTGATTTCTCTGGCACATCTTTGAGTAGAGTTGTGAGGTCTGTGTTCAAGCAGGACTTTGTAGGTGAGGGTGTGGCCAGCTTATTCTTGAGTATGAAGAACACTTAATAGAGCAGTGGGGTGTGTTCTGATTTTTTTCCCAATCATTAGATGGGCCACTGGGTTGTGTACACCAGTGGAAGGATAGTGGTATGCTTCATTTTGGGCCCCTGGGCTCTGGATCCTGATGCCTGAGTTGGAATTCTGGTTTGGCTATTTGCTACTTGAATTATTTTGTTCAGGCTACATTTTTTTTTAACCTAGTTGGCACATCTTTGGATCTCAGTTTTCTCACTTCTGATACAGAGTCAGTATTAGTGATCACTGTTCTTCATCTTTTAAGGTTACCTCAGAGATCAAAGATCATGTTAGTAGAATCTCAGATCTTGAAAATTATTAGCATTCCGAGCCCCTTGCGTAATGGAATTGTACAATGGTGTCAGGAGAGAAAGCTCACACCAAATGTTAGTTTGTTTTGAACTGCTATCACAAAATATTACAGACTGGATACTTAGTAAGCACTGTGTGTGTGTGTGTTTTGTTTTTGTTCTGACTCAGAGTTTTGGACATGTAAAGGCATAGCATTGGTGTTTTCTGGGGTCTGATGAGGTAGCGTCAATATGGTGGGATTATATATGGAAGGACTCACTTGGTGAGGAAGCCAAAAGCTTGGATGGGATCAGCCTTGATATTTCCTAATCACCCTATTCTAAAGGGAATGAACTCACCTGTCTGCCCCTATGAAGGCGATGAGCAAGATACCTGACGACCTCCCAGAAGGCCTCCCCTACTGCTATACCAGCCTCTAAGCTTCCAACACAGGCAGCTTCCAGGACACACTCAGCCGTGCTAAACCGCAGCACATGGTTTTCGTGAGGCAGGCAGTATTGTTTTGAAGGGAACTGAGCTACCTTTCTGCAGGAAGAGCTGTGGAAAATGTGACCCCTCTGGCCTCAGTCGGGCTGAGGAAAGGGGGACTTTGCTGTCCCAAGCTTCATTTTTCAACAGCCACATGCAGATCTTCAAGCGGCAGCCACTGCTCATTGTCTGGATGATTCAGAGCGCTTGCCCTCTCTACTGTCCTTTCAAATTAAATTCATTGCTCCACAAGATGCCTGTGCTTCCCAGAAATGACGCAAGTGCTGTGTGCCCTGTTCGGAGCCTGGACATTTGACTCTCAGGATACTCTCCCAAATGAGCTAGGCCCTGCCACCCACTGACAAGTCCAGTAAGGCCCCTTTCTTCTTTCCAACAGAGGGAATGGAACAGCTGTATGCATTTCTTCTTCTAAAATCAAGTCTTACAAAGCCCATCTTTTAAAAATTTAATATCCTTGCCAAAACACATTAAAAAATTAATTCCTTTCACTACGACTTGTCAAAATGTGTCACATCTGACCATTCAAAGGGTGAAAAGCAGGCATTTCCCAGACAGCAAGAAGCTGAACAAAGAAAGGGTAGAGACCTTTGTCCATCCTCTGCCTCCCATCCTCAAAGAAGCCTCCAAGTCTTTCTCACTGAGATGCAGATTCTTGACCTGCATCACAGCAATGAGTCAGAAGCAGCTAAAGCATCAGTACCAAGGGACTACACCTGCTAGAGCTGGGTGGGGTGGGGGAGGGGCAGGCAGTGAGCTAGAAGGCCTGGAAAAGTCCACAAGCGGTGACTCAGCATCTGTCGAGCTACTTGAGTTGCTCTTTAAAAGGGACAGCATATGCCAGTGGCTGCTTCTAACCGAGGAGATAGCCACATTTCCCCCCTTTCTGGTAATGAGGAGCTGGCCAGGAAAGGAAGCCCAGCTGCCCTTACAGTGGCACCAATAACAGTAAGAATACTTGGAGGTGGGTGTTGGTACAGTGTTCTTATGAGAGCCTGTGAAGAAAGACCCAGTACCCCTGTGGCGGGGTGTGGGGGGGAGTGGAAGGGGGATGGGGGAAGTAACTGAGAAGGTAAAGGACATAGGTCCCGAGAAACTTAAATGTCACCAGCCGGCTTTGCTGTTGAGAAACACCTGAGGTGCCTTTCTGGAAACGCGCTTCTCACTGTGTAAATCCAGGCACCAAAGGAGCAAATTTGTAGGAGGTGTCAGGTGGTGGAGGTGGGAGGGTTAGACATGAACCCCCTTGGGGGCATTTCATTTCAGTGCATACGCAGTGCACTAGAGACTCCCCCTTGCTTCACGGAAGACCCTCCTTTCCATTGAAGTCACTCCATTGTTCCTTCTGTTCTTAAGGGAGCCTTGGGAGATAATAACATGATTGACAGGACTGGGGCAGCTTGCTCACGTGATTGCGTGTGGGCTGCACGGTGACTCTAAGGGGGAAGGTTATTCCAGCCTTATAAATGAAGGAACTGAAGCACTGAAAAAGAAAGTTTGCTCAAAATTGCTTATTGTGTAAGTGGCCAAGGGTTCGGGCAGAGCCCAGAAGGTGCCGTTTACTTCTGTTCCACATTGGAATGCTTGGGGCTGGAGAAGTTAAGACAACGCCCCACATATAGCTACCATGTGGCCTGCTCACTGAAGCCCCTGCTCCTCTCTGCCGGGACTTGCCTTCAGGTGGCTTTAGCTTCCTCAGAGCATGGGGCAGGTTCCAAGAGTATGTATTCCGAGAGGTAAGTAAAAGGAGAAGCTGCCAGTCTTAGAAATGGACAGGATTCCATGGTATATTTGTTTGTGAAGTCATGGAGCTGCTCTAGATTCAAGGAGAGAGAATGTGGATCCTTCTCATACGAGTAATGTCAAAGAACTACCAGCCTTATTTAGTATACTGCAGACCAAGGGTAAGGGCAGAGACTATCGTTGTCATACTGTATGGCATATAAACTAGCACCAAAGCTGATCCGCTTCCCAGTGGCTTCGCTTAGCCTTGAACTGCAGCGGCTACCCTGTGAGCTGATTGAAGGCCTGGCTCATGTCCGCCGTATGCACCTGGAGTTGGATATATTAAGCCCAAACATAGCAAGACTTCTGTATGCTGAAGGAAGACGTGAAGGAAGTGCAGTTCTGCTCTTGGCTCTCTGTTCTGTTAACTGAAGCGTGTCAACCCAGCGTAAGGTTTTTAGGCTTGACAGTGCACCCTAAGAAAGGCTTGGGGCTATACCGGGATCCAGAACCCCCCCCCCGTGTAGTCACTGACTGGTTAATAAAGACTTAAACCTGTGTCCAAGCAGTCTTCTCTGGTAGCTACCCCACAACACTTGGTTATACTGGCTTGTAATCCCAAATACTCAGAAGGCTGAGACAAGAAGATTGCAAACTCCTGTCTGGAAAGAAAAAGAAAGGCAGGGGGGCGGGGGAAGAAGAGAGAAAGGGGAAAAGAAAAAGGTCAGCGGCATAAAATGGTATTATGTGACATTCACTAAATTCTCCAGTGAAGCCAGAGGCAAAAGGAGGTCTCTGGATTGCTCTCTGTGGTGTTAGTGAAATTGTCTGCAGTACTTTATCCGTATAGTTTTAAGTTCCTTAAGTCAGCAAAGAAAGCAGATAGGATCTGCAGCTTCCTCAAGGCTTATCACCTGAATGCGCCCCTGAGCTTCTGAGTCCCATCACTTCCGCTAATTGGATCACAAGACTCTGCTGATTTCTGAGCTCTCTCTCTCTCTCTCACAATGAAAAATGATTTGATTAGGAAGTGTGTAAGCACATACAAGGAGTGGGAAAATAACAGAGATACAGTATCAGACAGACAACACACACACGCTCAACGCTTTCCAGACATATGTTTATCCATTAACATATGTTTAAGCTGAGAATCTATAGATACAGAACTTGTGTCCTGTTAGTGATCCAGCTATGAATGAGGTAGGTGAGGTTTTTGTCTTTGTGGAGCTCACAGCTTAGAAGAGGCTATAGATGTGCAGTCAGGCAATTTATAGCACAGTAGAAAACCTAAGTTGCTAATAGAAAACAGGACAGCAGCTCAGTCTGTGGATAAATATGTCAGGAAGGCATCCTGGAAAACAAGCTCCATTCTTAAAGTGTGGTACGTGGAGCTGACGCCTGTGCAAACCTTGGGAGACTGCTAGACATATAAAGTCTTCAGCACACATAGACTTGAAATTCTGGATGTGACACAGAAACCCCTGGTTCATTTTCTTGTCAGGGATTCAGACATATGCTGGAGTTCACTGAGATCTGGAGCCATAGGGCTGCACGTCATGGCTGATGCTATGGCCTGGCACCATGTGGTGCTGATTTAGTTGGACTGGAAAAGGGCCTCAATCTAAGAGGGTTTGAAGCCTGTGGTTAGTATACTGTGACTCTTGGCAGGCTGGAAACACCTCTGTGCTGAGGCCTCAAGCTCAAGTTAGGCACTTAGGACCGAGGAGAGGGCAATGGGATCTTATAGGCAGTTGTGCAACACCCCCCCCCGCTGCCCTTATAAAGGAGCCTGGCACAAACCTCCATGGTATAAAATAAGCTCACAGTTACAAACGTGAATGTTTATTGCTGAGCTTCTTACACTTGAGTGTAAAGAGACCTATCTGAGAGTCTTGTAGAAACGGACACTTATTTAGTGGGTGGGGGAAGAGAGTACATTTCTAATAAGCTCAGGGATGCTCACGCTGTTGGTTGGTCAAACTGCTCGCTTGTATCACCCAGCTTTCCCCAAGCATACATATCAAGAGTAGATGGGGATTGCACAAGGATATAGTTATCCATTAGCCCCAGGATTCATGGAAAGGAGACTAGTTGCAGTGAGCTGCGGAAACCGGATGCTGGATGGGCATGCTTGGAGGGTAGGGAGGAAAGTTGCTGCCTACACAACCTCCCTGCCAGCTCTTCAGATTATTAGCCATTAAGGTCGGATGGCTTTTAGCTCAGCAATTCCTCCCCGCCCCCTTCCCTCCCAGCGCCAATCTCCCTGAGTGCATTCCAGGCCAGGCCAGCAGACCAGCTCATTAAGTGACCACTGAGCTCTCGGTAAGGTGCCAGCCAGCCAGAGAGGCGCTGGCCTAGGACAAGGCCTCTCCTGGGGCCTGAGTCCTTCTTCCCACCTTTCCTGGCTGGGCCTGCAGCAGTGTTACTCTGCAGCAGCCCCCAGCACTTGGCGCGTACTTCTGGGCGCTGTCCATGGTTGCAGCATCTTTCAGCACACCGCGTCAGGAGGCCACCGCGGGGCTCTGCGATTGGCCGAGGAGCCCCTCGCCACCCCCACCGCCAGCCCCGCGTCAGGCCCCCCAGGCGCGTGCCAGCAGGCCTGTGGAGTCCCTGGGCTCCAGGGCGGCACACCCACTTTCCTTATTAGGACAGAGTCGGAGCTCTGCGGTGCGTGGGCTGGGCCAGTAGTCCGGGGGAAGCGAGAAGGGATCAGTCCCCTCCAGCCCGCCTAGGGAGCGGCTGGTCCCTGAGTCCCAAGGAGCGACCACTTTCTGGAGATTCTGCTTCTGCCTGGTGCTCTCAATCTTCTTGAAGCTCTCCATCCGGACCCCTGGTCCTAGTCCCTTGCAGAGGCATGGAAGAATTTTTGCAACGCGCCAAATCTAAACTGGTAAGTTTCAGGGGTGCGTGTGTCCGTGCTCCTGGATGTGTGCTGCTGGAGGCGGGCAGGAAAGGGTGTACAGAGGAGGATGAGGATGAAAAGAACTTTGCAGCTTAGTTGTCGGTGTGTGCAAGCTGTGCCAGCAGCTCTCTAGAATCGGCGATCTTTTCCCTCATCCTCAGCCGGGCAAGGTGCAGAGATGGAGTGAGGCACGTCTGAACTGATGTGACTTACTGCGCCACACAGTCCCTTCCGCCTGGCCTCACTCCTGAGAGAGTTTGCTCCCGAAAGACAGGGACAGTGGATGAACGAGGGTACTCTTCCTCTGGGAAAAAAAGAGTCTAGCCTTCCTTCCTTTCATAAATGCAAAAGACTTGTAAGCGTGAAAAAGAAAAGAAAACAAAACAACCCCCCCAAAAAAAACCCGAAGCCCTGGGACAGTAGTTAAGCTGAGAGGGGCAAAGCCCTTGTGAGGACCAGGGGTTCTGCCTGGATGGGGTGGCACCCCTCAGAGGCTGTACAGTGCAGAACTTAGGGGCATCCAGGGTATGCTGACTCTGGTCTCTGCTCTTTCCACACCCTGGAGCAGGGCACAAGGGGATAGCCTCTGAGGTTGGTGGGTTTCACATGCTGGTCTGCTATATTTACTGTCTGAAAATGTAAACAGTGAACTATAATTTCACCGTATGTCTGCAGTTGCCACCCATTCTGAACGTCGGGGCACTTTTCTCTAGCATGGCGATAGTCATAACGGAAAGATTTCAGTCTTGGCACTTAAGAAACAAAAGCCAGGGCCATGTAGAAGCTGTATCTTTTATGGAGTCCAAAAGTACCTTTATGGGTCTGGCCTAAGAAAAAAATGCATAATATATGGTGCCTATAACCTTTGGAACTCCCCAGAAGGCAGCACTGAAGTCCATGAGGTGAAGCTTCCACCAAACACAACAAAGGGCAGGGAGGGCTCTACTCAGGGAAAGGGTGGCAGCGAAGCCATACAGCACCACATGTAGATACCCTTTCTTCCTTTTCCTCTTTATTATTATTTTTTTAAAGAGACCACCAAAGTTGATTAATGCCGATATTTTGTTTTCTCCCTTTAGTTCGCGCCCAACCCAGTCCATCAGCATTGAGTGTTTGGGAGAATTTGATTAAATAGAGAAAGTCTCTGATCACTTCTGTGGTTGTTGACTCCTTAGAAGTTTTACAAAAACATCCTGGTGGGGGGAGGAAGTGGGGAAAAAGCAACTTAGTGCAGAAACTCAGTAATTGCCTTGCATCTTTGCTGGAGCTCCCGCTGTTCTTCCCCTAGGAGTGGAAGAAGGATGCTGGAAACATCAAGTTAATCTAGGCAACTTGTGATCTGGGCCTGTGTGTGTAAGTGGATAACGAGGAAGTATAAACTCAGAGTTTGGGACTGTGGCTGTGGCATTTCTCAGTTTCTAAGGGTAATGCTCAGATTGTGGGCTCCGCTGGGAGTCTCATTTCTAACAGCAACGCCTGGATGGAAATTCCCCCTTCCAGAGTCATCAGCTGAAAGGGATGTGTATTTACTGAGTCCCTTCATCAGACCAACAATTGTTCTCCATCATTAAAAAAAAGACTGGAAAAAGGAGGTTGCTTGATATTGTTACCAGTTTCCTGCATTCGCCAGAGGAACAATTAGAGCTAAATTGGTCTTTTCTTAGAACAGGCTTCTGGCTAAGATCACAATTAACCTTTCTCGCTCAGCTGCCACAAATGTGTTTGGTCACTTTTGGTAATCACACATTTCTCCTAATACTTTCAGTGATAAAATTCATGCTTAATATGCAATATTCAAGAAGAGACAAAGCTTTTCTTTAGCCGATGTTTTCCTTGGAAAGACAGATCATGTCTGTAAATCTTGCCATTTGTCTGTGAAAAGTTTATTAAGGGAAAGACATTCACTGTTCTGATTTTTGTGTTAAACTTTTGTTGATCTGTAGTTGGAATAGAATTGTGGATGGAACTGTTTTTTATTCAACGTCAGTATAAATTGATCGATATGATACTTAAAACTGCCTGGTTGCCAGATTTTCTTCTTGTTTTATTGCTTATTTTGATGTGTTGTAAGTGTGATGTATAACTTTGAATAGTTGAGGTTCCTCCAGAGGTCTGAACATGGGCTGGCTACTTCCAGGAGACAGCAGGGCCTTGAGTTCAAGGGAGCCTGAAAAACTTGGTGAGACCTGATCTTGAAGAAGAAAACATGTGTGAGGTCCAGGTTCCCTCCTAGGGCTGTAAAGCCAATCAACAAACAAACCAAATCTCTTTTGGAGATTTGTCTGCCTTCCCCTACTAAGAATATTTGTTTCTGTCTGTTATTGAGAGGAGAGTGTTTTCATTCTAGGGCAGGCCCTGGGTGAGACTAAAAGGAATCGAGTTAACAGTATAATTGACAGCAAGGGCCAAGCCAAGGGTAAGAGCAGCCAGAGGGCGCTGCTTTTCGCCTGGATGCTTCTCCCAACCCTCCATGAAAATGCAGTTGTGTTTCTAGTCTGGTTACCCACTGCTGGATATTGAAATAAGAGTGGGCAGACATTTTCCTTCTCTCAGCCAGTGCCCCTGGCTCTTCCTCCATCTGCCAGTTCAAAATTGAGGCAGAGGCAGAAAACAAATCCTACAGTTCAGATGAGCCCTTCAGGTTTCCCTTCACTTTCTGTTCTGTTAACCATTTGTATGGCAGTGTCTTGGCCTTTCTTAGATACACATGCCTGTGTAAGAGAGACCGAAGAAGAAAGGGAAGGAAGGATGGCTTCCTGCCTATGATCTGGGAAATGTTCTCCAACTTTATGCAAGCTCCCTCAGAAAAGTGTTTGGTCAAGGACCACTTCATGGAAATAAACTCTAAGTTCCCATGAACTTTGGGGGGAAATTGTAACTGAGGGATAACCTAGGGGTGGATAGAAAGCCACGAAGTGGGGGCTGGCAAGAAGCCAGTGTCTCCAAACTGGGCAGGCTGGTTGGTGAGCCCCTTGTACCCCCATATACTACCAGCTGATGTAATTCACGCAGTTGCTGATGGGTGGGGACCACTGCCACCCACACACTGTAACATGTAGGTCATATGTCAGCCTTGGAGGGGTCACCAGCTGCTGTCACAGGAATGTTGTTTGTAAGAGAAAGTGAAGAGTCATGACCGCGGTTCAGGGCACACATGTGCCACTTTAACAGTGACAGCTGAGACACTTGACTCCAACGTTTGTGAAAACGCAGATTTCTATAGGAGAAAAATGCAGGATGAGCTGGATGTCAGTGTATACTCGGGGATGCATCATACCGGGATGAGAGTTCACTGTCTAAACTCTCCATGAACAACTGCATTGGAGAGGAACTCTATGGGGTAGCCATGCAATGAGAAATTGAAGCAACATATGTATCCTGATTTTTACATTGGAAGGAGAGGTGTGTTCACAATATGGATTTAAATTCTTTATCACATTTGTGTGTGTGTGTGTGTGTGTGTGTGTGTGTGTGTGTAGGTCAGAGGTCTATTGTCAAAAGTTGGTCCTCTCCATTCACTATGTGGGTGGTCCCGGGGATCAAACTCAGGTTTGTCACCCTCCACCCATTGAGTCATGTCTCAAAACCTTGAGAAGGAATTTTTAAAAGCACTCAGGAAAGGACTGCAGTGGGAAGGGGCAGCAGTGGAGGAGAAGCCACAGAACACATTCATGCGGGAGATGATGGTATTCTGATCCAGGGCCATAGGATCAGCTCCCCCACCCTATAAGCCAGGCAGGTGCTCTGGAGTTGCTGCCCTGTTTTGATCTTTTGGGACAGGGACTCGTCTAGCTCAGGCTAGCGTTGAGTTTTTGATTCTCTGCTTTCCAGTTTTTGGGATGTCAGTCACACTCTGCCTTGCCTGACCCCATCAGTGAGCTTTACCCAGAGCATTTATGGACAGGAAACTCAGGTTTCCAGAGCCCTTCTGGAGTAAGCGCAGTGGCATCTGCCTGCCTTGCCTAGTGATGACTGTTGAGAAACGAGCCTTGGCTGGGTCTAGACTCCGCTGGGTTTCTCACTGTGAGATCATCCGGTCCAGCAGCTGAGAACTGTTTTAGCCTCAGGACCTTTGGAAAAGAACCTGCCCAGAGCTTTTCCAGGTAACCAGATGTCAGAGTGTAATGGTCTGTCTCAAAGAAAAGAGGTGTTCATTGTCATTTACACAGCAGCTCAGGTCCTGGAGGACATGTGATCCATGGGCAAGGTGCTTTTCAGTCTGTGGTTTGGGGAATATTTTATGTCACCTCAATAAGAAGCTGGCAGGTTTGGTGTAGTACTGTTTATTTGCGTGGATATTGTGCTTATTTTGAGTTCAGCGCACAAATCTCAGGCACACTTGCAAGCAATGATGTCTTAGTGAAGGAAGCTTATGCTTTCTTGGCATTTCCCCGTCTCCAGTGTTCCATGTTAACAGAGAAGAATGAGAATTAGATCATGGGGATGGATGAAAGCTGTAGAAGAGGAGAAAACACATAGGCAAAGGATGCAGTGTGGCTTTGCTCTTTGACTCTTCTTGGACCTGGCCTTACTGGAGAGTCACAGACTTCGTGGTTTTCTTGGAGAACACTGGGAAGGGGCTAAGCTGGTGTGGGGCTCGGGGGTGGCATGGACTTTGACATGCGTAGCACCTCAGGGTTTGTGCAGTACACAATCTGCACCGTGATGTGGCTCTCCTTTTGTAGGTATCAAAATAACCATTCACAATCTCTGGCATCACCACAGATCCATTTCTTTGGGCTTTGGGTTTTGGTCTCCAGAGAGGTACCATATTCTTCCCTAGAGACTTAGTGAGGCTGACGAAGCTCTACATTGACCTTAAAAATTAGACCTATATAGACTGAATTAGAAAAACTTACATAGTTTTAAACTGGGAAATATATAATGGTATTTACTTTGTGTGTTTGCTGTAAAATCAAAATGAGAAACCTATGGCTCTTGGCACAGCTGGAAGCAATGACTTCTGTCTCCAGTCTCCCTGAAGCGCTTCTCTTCTGTAGGACACTGTGATAATGAATGACGTTGTCAGTCATCCGGTTTATCCTCCCCCTCATCCTTGACTGCAGGGGCCACCTCACATTCTGCATACCACTCTCAGGAAGCTTGCCGCAAGGGAGCCTTGAAAGTATCTGGCACCCAAAGTTGAAAGCACTCCCCCCCACACACTTAAAATCTTGAGAATTGCTTTAGTGTCAGGATGGTTCCTCCATCTTAAAACCTTGTGGTTACTTTCCGTTGCTTTTAGGAGTACGGACGACATTCCTAGCACACCACGGCAGTTACCCTCTTCTGGTTTCTCCTCCTTTGCCTTTGGCTTAAATAACACCTGCCACTTCTTCAAATAAAATGAAGAAAGGAAATTCCTCCTGCCTATCCCCCTCACTCCCTGACTATAAATTATAAATAATATTTTTTATTAAAAAATGCTTTTAGGTCTCTTGTCTCAGTTTGCCATTATATTGGACATATTTGATTAATACCAGTGTGCTAAGAGTAGGGAGTGGGGCCTCCATATACTTTTGCTTACCATTGTATCTCCAGAGCCTGTCATGGTGCTTGATGCTTGTGTATGGTTTTAGAATGAATAAAGCCATAAATCAAGAGTCCTGGTCAAGGCATGTCAGAATGTAGTGACCCATTAAAAATGAATAGCTGGATGGCCAAAGTTATATTCTGGCAGGTCTAAATCTGGAACAGAACTGGAAACAGTCTGCAGGATGCTGGGTTCATTGACAAGAAGGTAAGGAGCTTTAAGGTCAAGGAGTGCTAGGCAATGCTTTGCACGCAGTCATACAAAATGTCCTTACATTGCTAAGAGGCTAGCCCTTATGCCTGGGTGCTTGGGATAGGTAACTGTCGATAGATCCAAAGCATGGGCAGAGGAAGGCACAGGGGAAAATAAGGCAAATCTCTGTGCAGCCACACCTGGTAGGTGAATGAACAATGGAATTGTTATATCCAGACTTCCTTTGTGTGGCTTGAATAGTAAAAGTTGGATGACACTGCCCCACCCCCAATCCCAGTGGCTGTGCCAAACTGGTCCAGCCTTTTCTCTGCATCTGTGCTATTACTATGGTCCTGAGAGAGATTGCCTGGGAAGACTTTCAGCATCCCCTGGAGTAAGAGTAATGGTACCAGATTTTTTTTTCGGAGGGGGTAGTCCAGACTTAGCACTGTATACCTCATACATAGAACAAACTCATGTGATGTTCTGAACCAGAATTCTTGTTTAGCTGGTGGGACTGTTGCACGGCATAGCTTTGGTCCCCCAGTTCATGTAACTCTCGGCATGTGAGCTGAACTTCCCAGCTATGCCGATGACCTTAGAATGAAAAGTTTGTATATTTTTGTATTCAGTTACAGAATTTGTGTATTTATGTATTTGATAATTCATGTTTTGGAGCTAAGCATATTGATGTTTCATTTCCTAAGGTTACTATTTTAGAAATAAAATTTTCTTTCTTGTTTTTATTTTGTTACTTTTTTAAAAAATGAGAGGTATCTTTATTATGATTTGGTTTATTCTTTTGGCTCTAGACAAGAATATGTAAATATACTTTACAGTAACATATCTGATCTTCATTGTATTTTAGCCACAAATTATGCCTAGCTAGGGTTCATTCGTTTGCTTTCGAGAACTAGATTTTTTAGTAAGATGGAATATCCTGCAGAGCCCTCCAAACCAGCAGCTGAAATAGATGCAGACATAATGCAAAGCTTATGTTTTTATGCTTGGTGCCTGCTGACCTTCCTAAGAGCAGCAGTGGGCATATAGTTTTGAATCTGAGACCTTGGACTGGCGAGTGTGAGTCCGCCATGGGGAAGCCACTTACCCTAAAGAAGAGCTTAGATTTTCCTGGATCGTGAGCTCTGGATTTGGAGGACACTTGGACAGCCTTCTGCTCCACATGCATTTCTTGGCCCTAAATGTAATGCAGCATTGAGACTGTGCATGGGTTCTGCAGCCAGATGCCTGATGGCAGATCCTGACTCTGCTGTTGCTAGTCAATAGTCATACAATCTTGAGTACTTTGCCTTCCTGAGCCTTGGGTTTCCTGTCTGGAAAGTGAGAACAAGAAGAGAATCCCGTTTCTAAACCCGCAGCAGGTAACACATGTCAAAATAAGAGTACGATCTCCGTCCATGGCACCAGGAAGGTGACAAGAAAGCCAGACAAGCCTGTTCACTTCACAGAACTGGGGACAATTCTTAGCTATCTTTATTTCAGTTAAAGCTTGTTGAATCTGTCTTAGCTCTAAGAGAGACTTGTTTTGTTTAACCACGTATTGACCATGAGATTGGGAGGTTTACATCTCTGTGCTGTCTGTTTTACATTAAAAGCCCTGTGCAACTGGGAAATCAACCAACACTACTGAGAATTTTGTTATGAGAAAATTACGGCAGCAGATTGTTGAATAAGCTGTTGATCTTCACTGTGTGGCCAAAAGAAGTAACCGGTGAGCTATTTGGAGGATAGGGTATGTGACTAGTTTTCAGTTTAACTAGAAACAATGTAGCTATTTGGTGAAGTTTTAATAACAGAAATGAATCCTGAGAAGTTTGAATGGAAAACAATACTTAAGTGCCAAGGTCCCAAGCACATTGCTTGGTTGTGCGGGCAAGTCCCTCATGGTTATGGCTGTCCTGGCAGAGCTGGTGGCTGGAGTTACTTAGACTGATTGTAGGCAGTATGAAGTTCAGTGGGCACAGCTGTGAAGGAGATCTTGGGTGCAGCTGTCTCGTTCCCATCCTGCCATTGCTTTCTAGAATGCTAGGGAGGCAGTGCCACAGAGGGGTAATGACTGTGCTCACAATGCAGAGTGAAGCAAAGGTGAGAGAAAACAGAAGAAGGAATTGGAAGGCAAGTAAGACCAAAGAGAGGAACAAAAAAAGACCCAGGGGGATGTAAGTGTGCACGATGGTGCAGCTTAGAGAAAAATCCAAAACTCGACGCAGGATGAATTCTATGGGCACCATGTCCTCTAACTTGATTCTCTGGCAGCCTGTGCCAACCCAAAGTCTGCCCCAAATGGGGAATTGGGCCCCGGCAGCTTCCTTCAGGCAGCTGAAATTGATTATTAAAAACACACTATCACTGCCTCAGCTTCATTTCCTGTTGCAGTGAGAAGATACACGGCTGACAAGAGCAGCTTAAGGGAGGAAGGGCTTATTTCGCTTGCGATTCCAGGTTACGGTCCGTCCGTCGCTATGCGGAAGGCAAGGTGGCAAGGACTTGATGCGGGCATTCCCATGACATTCACAGTCGGGAGCAGAGAGCAATGATTCAGGCATTCAGGCATGCCAGTGCTCACTCCAGTTTTCCACTCATAAACATCAGGTTCCCTTGCCCAGAAAATGGCGCCCCTGCAGTGGGTGCGTCTTTGCATTCCAGTTAATATAACCGAGATAATCACACATATACTTGCACACAGGCCAACCTGACCTAGACAGTTCATCACTGAGACTCTTTTCTTGGGTAATTCTAAACCTGGTCAAGTTGAAAGTTCAAACTAACCATCACACCCACTATGACAGTTTTCATAGGAGAATCCTGCAAGGTCCATTCTCTATTTGTGAGATGACACCTCAAGACTGCTCAGGGCAGCACTGGGGTTTAGTCGAGGCAAGCGAGAGTCAGCTACTGGCCCTTTAATAAGCACTTTGCCACAATCCTCAGGAATTTGCTTCTCTCTAGGGTAGATGATGGAAGTTGCTGGTCAATTACGATGGAAGAACAGCACAAACAAAAGCGAATCAAACAGGAAGCAGGCCCAGGCCTCCAGTGTGTGCCACTGCATTTAGTGTGAGGGAAATAGTCCTAAAGATGGGCCCAGATCGTGGACGACATGCCCTCATTGATGTCAACTACATACATATATTTTTATAGTAACGACTCCAAATAACAGAGGAAGAAAGATCTGTAAACTCAGTGTTGCGTTTAAAAGGAAAGACGTGGTGTGCAAGCAATTTCAGAAAAAAATAATTCTCATTAAGAGGACTAAATTAGAAAAAAGTAGAAATAGTTGCATGGAGAGTGAGCTTCCACTGCCTGGAGAGGCCTCCGGAATAGGAGCCCATGTCCTTCAGTCAAACAGGTGTGTGACGTGTTTAGCACAGTGATCGTGAGTCAGCACAGAGGGCAATGGAGCTAGAAATAGGAGCTGGGGGAGGCATGAATCCTTGGCATGACTGAGATGTGAGTACTCACCCCAACTCCCATCCTGACGCAATAATGCATTTGGTTCTGGACTCCGGGAGAACACAGCAGAGACCATTCCAAGCAAAGCCTTAGAAGAATGTGGGCCAGACCCATTCTGGTCTGCCAAGTATTGGAAAGGGATTTATGAAGGAGCCCTGTTGAGGAATCATTTTTTTTCCTTAGTTACAAAATCAAGACTTAGAAGGACCCTCTTTCCTCCATTTATTTATTCATTTATTTATTTATTTATTTATTTGGTTTTCCAGGACAGAGTTTCTCTGTGTAACAATCCTAGCTGTCCTAGAACTAGCTCTTGTAGACCAGGC